>CAXITT010000070.1:401426-453700 GCA_964033795.1 Lymnaea stagnalis
CCCACAAACCCTCCAACCCCACAAACCCACCAACCCCACAAACCCACCAACCCCACAAACCCACCAACACCACAAACCCACCAACCCCACAAACCCTCCAACCCCACATACCCACCAACCCCAGAAACCACCAACCCCACCAACCCCACAAACCCACAAATCCCACAAAACCACCAGCCCCACAAACCAACCAGCCCCACAAACCCACCAGCCCCACAAACCCACCAACCCCCATTTGTTCTCGGCATATATATTATTCATTTTTTCTTGTGGGAATAGTCTGATCTGAACCCCCCTCTATTCTCTAATGTCACGTCCACTCTCTCCGTTTATTTGTCCAATCAGAAGAGGGTCCAAAAATGCGTCATCTGTATTCCCCACCATGTTTTTTCTGGTTGCTGACTTCCTGTCCGTTCTAACTCGCCACAAAGACGATCTGTAAACAACGCTATTTTTGTGTACGCATTTTCCAATCCCGCCCGGTTGCCCGCAACAATGTCACCTATGTTCGTATTGAGTTGTCCATTCATTAAATGCTCTGTCGTATGAATTTCTTTGGGCGGTTACTGTATCTTGGTGTCATGAGTTTTGCATAGGAAACAAAAGATACAAATTAAGCTCTTTATAACTGATGGTAAATATCTGTCTGGCTTCCAATTTATCATCCTGTAGCCTAGACTTACAGTTTACGTTTACTGCATGTTTATGTAATGTATCGTTTCGCAAGGGTTTGCTGAGAAGGAATTGTATTCTGAATTTACCTTCAGGCTAACGTGCAAGTAGGCAAAGCTGTATATTAAATTTGATTTGTTTAAAGGGCTCTTTTATTTATTTTTTTTAAAATCCTTATCCTGAGTTCAATAATATTTTCTGCATCTCCATGTCATTTTGTCATTGTGTAAATCAAACTTTCCCGAAAAATTTTTGAATTTCCATTGCACATGTGTGAGATCAATTGGACCAAATTTCCATTACAATTCAACTTTCCAAAGTACAGATGTCAGAGCAGTTTGACCTACTTGTGCTGGTGTCCAAAAATAAGGTCGAGTTATTCCACTTCTCCGCATTGGCTTAAAACAACATGTTTTTTTTCCGATTTGAGATTCTCTGTGATTTTTGGGGAGATGGCAGAGGCGTTGAAGGGGGGTGGGCACACAATGTCTGCATTACCAGCCACCTGCTGGTTTTTTTTTTTAATTTTTTGATGGGGCTAAATTCTTCGCCTGCCACGTGTGACACTAACCAAGCTACGCCACTGCCCCGTGTGTCACTAACTCAAGCCACGTCTCGTGTGACACTAACCAAGCTATGCCTCGTTTGACACTAACCAAGCTACGCCACTGCTTAGTGTGACACTGACCAAGCTACGCCACTGCCCTGTTTGACACTAACCCAAGCCACGCCTCGGGTAACTCTAACCAAAGCTACGCCACTGCCCAGTGTGACACTAACCAAGCTACGCCACTGCCCAGTGTGACACTAACCAAAGCTAAGCCACTGCCCAGTGTGACACTAACCAAAGCTACGCCACTTTGTATCAATAAAATTTCTATTTTTAGTTACAGTAAAGCTTAATGTAATTTTGTTTAATGCTATTCGAGTTATCTCAATCTTTTCTATCCCAAAGTGCACTAACCTTGTGCACTCCTATGACATCATCACACACCACGTGATCACGGAAATACGACTGAGGCAGACATTAGAAAATTAGTCAACATTTGGACAGGCTTCCGACACCCACGCAATTATCTGATTGGCCAATTTGTTCTGGGATTTTCTTTTAGTTCCTTTTTTTTTTTCGTTTAGGTTTCTTTTTAGGAGTTGTATTGTTTCGTATATTTTTTAGATTTGTTAATAAAAATGCTTTTCAAAAGTTAATAAGAGTATATGAATGGAAAAAAGAACAACTCTGTTTATGACATTCGATACTAAGAGGAAAGTCCATTATGCCGCTGGAAAGATGAAATATCCCTTATGGCGCTGGTTAGAGGAAAGACCCTTATGACACTGGTAAGAGGAGAGACCCTTATGACACTGGTAATAGGAAAGATCCTTGTAGCACTGGTAAGGGGAAAGACCCTTATGGCACTGGTAAGAGGAGAGACCCTTATGTCACTGGTAAGAGAAAAGACCCTTATGGCACTGGTAAGAGAAAAGATCCTTGTAGCACTGGTAAGGGGAAAGACCCTTATGACACTGGTAAGAGGAAAGACCCTTATGACACTGGTAAGAGGAGAGACCCTCTATGTCACTGGTAATATGAAAGATCCTTGTAGCACTGGTAAGGGGAAAGACCCTTATGACACTGGTAAGAGGAAAGACCCTTATGAACACTGGTAAGAGGAGAGACCCTCAATGTCACTGGTAATAGGAAAGATCCTTGTAACACTGGTAAGGGGAAAGACCCTTATGGCACTGGTAAGAGAAAAGACCCTTATGGCACTGGTAAGAGGAGAGACCCTTATGGCACTGGTAAGAGAAAAGACCCTTATGGCACTGGTAAGAGGAGAGACCCTTATGGCACTGGTAAGAGTAAAGACCCTTATGGCACTGGTAAGAGAAAAGACCCTTATGGCACTGGTAAGAGAAAAGACCCTTATGGCACTGGTAAGAGAAAAGACCCTTATGGCACTGGTAAGAGAAAAGACCCTTATGTCACTGGTAAGAGGAGAGACCCTTATGGCACTGGTAAGAGAAAAGACCCTTATGGCACTGGTAAGAGAAAAGACCCTTATGGCACTGGTAAGAGAAAAGACCCTTATGGCACTGGTAAGAGGAGAGACCTGTATGGCACTGGTAAGAGAAAAGACCCTTATGGCACTGGTAAGAGGAGAGACCCTTATGGCACTGGTAAGAGGAGAGACCCTTATGGCACTGGTAAGAGGAGAGACCCTTATGGCACTGGTAAGAGGAGAGACCCTTATGGCACTGGTAAGAGGAGAGACCCTTATGGCACTGGTAAGAGGAGAGACCCTTATGGCACTGGTAAGAGGAGAGACCCTTATGGCACTGGTAAGAGGAGAGACCCTTATGGCACTGGTAAGAGGAGAGACCCTTATGGCACTGGTAAGAGGAGAGACCCTTATGGCACTGGTAAGAGAAAAGACCCTTATGGCGCTGGCTCAGGTAGGCTGAGAGGGTGGCAATTGTGTCTATAATTAGTGGCATTTTCGATCAAGTTTAGAGTTATTTCGTGGTTGAGAGCGGCACAAATCTTGATCTCTCAGTAGCGGCACAAACATTGGCCTGTCATGGGCGGCGCAAATCTTGGCCTGTCATAGGCGGCAGAAACTTGACTCGTCATGGGTGGCACTAACCCTAGCTTGGCCTGTCATGGGCGGCACACATCTAGGGCTATCATGGGCGGCACAAATCTTAGCCTGTCAATGGCTGCACGAACCCTAGCGTGGCCTCCCATTCTCATTCTGATAGACTACATTGCTGCAACCAAGTACTTGCATAATATGTGCAACGGTTTAGGAAACGATGCGGCCATCCTAACCACTCGTACTAGGTGGCAGGGCAGCCTTGAAACTCTCGATTGATGTGGCAGTAAGCCTAGCATGGCCTGCCATGGGTGACAATAAGCCAAGCTTGGCCTTTCATATGTGGCACTAAGCCTAGCTTTGCCTGCCATGGGTTGCACTAGGCCTAGCCTGGCCTGTCATTGGTGGCAATAAGCCTATCGCTTGGCCTGTCATGTGTCGCAATAAGCCTAGTTTGGCCTGCCTTAGGGGTAAATAAGCCTAGCTTGACCAGTTATGGTTAGCAATAAGTTTAGCTTTGCCTGTCATGGGTGGCAATAAGCCTAGCTTGGCCTGCCATGGGTGGCAATAACCCTAGCTTGGCATGCCATGAGCGGCACTAATCTTAGCTTTGTCTGCCATGGGCGGCACTAACCCTAGATAAAGAAGGCCATTGGCACTGATCCATTTCGCCTGCAGTATATTGTTCATTTAAACCCGAAGCAAAGTGGAAAGCAATCCTCTACATTTCTATATCAATTCTTAGTAGAATTGTAATCCAAACAAAGGATTAGGGGGAAATAATATTAAACAATTAATTAAACCATACGATTAATAAAGCACGCGGGTTGGGGGGGGGGGGGGTGGGGGGGGAAAAAGAAATGTTAAAAAATCTCAGTTTATTGTTCAATCGTAATTTTACAAACCCTGAAAAAACAAAAGGGGAAATAATATTAAAAAATTAATTAAACCATACGATTAAAAAAGGAGGGGGGTTGGGGGGGGGGGGTGTTGGGGGTGAAAAAGAAATGCTAAAACATCTCAGTTTATTGTTCAATCGTAATTTTACAAACCCTGAAAAAACAAATCTTTTCTTATAAGTCCTGTATAAAATTGAATATCGAGCAAACGCGTTGAGGCTGAAAGTTTGACACAATTCTCCTACAAGCATCGCATTTGATAAGAGTCCCAATGGGTGCTAGCCCCCTCCGCCAAGGCTCCCAACCTTTTCGTCACGCCCCTGAACTATAAAAATATTCTAATGACCCACCCCGCTTCAACACCGCAGATTTAATTCTCCAACTATTTTAGAAAAAGAAAATACAATATTGCGCATCAAAACGTACGAGAGATCTTTTTTAAAGGAGTTCATTTTGGCGCAGTTAACGGGAATTTTACTTCATAATTCCCCTAGATAAACATGAAAGCCTGATTTTTTTTTTTTTTTTTTTTTTTTTTTTAATTTTTTTTTTTTTTTTTTTTTTTTTTTAAAATTTTTTTTTGGGGGGGGGGGGGGGCTTGGAGTGGGGCTGCGAATTTGAAAGGATGCGTTGTCATCGGCAACAAGTCCATGTGGAAAAGTTTCAGCTCGATAGCTTGACGGGAAGTGTGTCCATTAGCCGTCTGAAGATTTTGCCATCCAGTCAGTCAGCCAGTGACAAATAAACAAATAGCAAAGTTAAGATAAAGGATTTAAAAGTATGACCGATTTGTCGTGTCAGATAAGTGCTTGAATATCCGAAGATGTGTTGCCACTTTCTTGGAGGAAACCTTAAACAAAATTACTTTTTACCTTGATCTATTTTTAAACAACAAATTTCAGATGAAACCTTTGAAAGCAAGCTGTTCAAAAATATCAGCTTTGGTGACGTCATACATGTGACCTATTTTAATGTGTGCGGGCGCCATGCACCGGGGACGCCGTTGTTATTACGGGTTAGGCCATTTAAGCTACACCTTGGGGATGGAGGTTTGGGATGGAGATTGGGGATGAAGGTTGGGGATGAAGGTGGGGGATGGTGGGATGGGTTGGAGGCTTGGGATGGAGGTTGGGGATGGAGGTGGGGGATGGTGGTATGGGTTGGAGGTTTGGGATGGAGATTGGGGATGAAGGTTGGGGATGGAGGTGGGGGATGGTGGTATGGGTTGGAGGTTTGGGATGGAGATTGGGGATGAAGGTTGGGGATGGAGGTGGGGGATGGTGGTATGGGTTGGGTCGCACTGGGTGACTCCATTCTTTGTAATGCCACTGGTTTCAAAAACCATAATCATAGTTGGTTTTACATATTCTGCCTTGAGAGGTGGCTGTGTGAGTTTATACGTAACTTAGTTTATAAAAAAACTTAATAAAAATAATAATAACAATTAGTGGTCTTTTATAGCGCGATACCCCAGCCTAGGGCTGGACTCACCGAGCTGTATATAAAAATATTATCAAAAGAGACATAATCATGACATTAAAATAAAATACACTTTTGAAATAAAGAACAGCATGCACCCCAGGACTTTCACAAGGCAAACCATGGACGGCAGCCAGCAAGATCATTTATCGGTCAGAGGAGGGGAATCAGTCAGGGCAGTATAATTTAAAGAGATGTGTTTTGAGTGCAGTTTTGAAGGCCTAATATGTTACAACTTGCAGTAGACTAATATGTTATAACTAGCAGTGGACTAATATGTCACAACTAGCAGTATACTAATATGTTACAACTAGCATTAGACTAATATGTTACAACTAGCAGTAGACTAATATGTTACAATTAGCAGTAGACTAATATGTTACAACTAGCAGTAGACTAATATGTTACAAATAGCAGTACACTAATATGTTACAACTAGCAGTAGACTAATATGTTATAACTAGCAGTGGAATAATATGTTACAACTAGCAGTGGACTAATATATTACATCTAGCAGTAGACTAATATGTTACAACCAGCAGTGGACTAATATGTTATAACTAGCAGTGGACTAATATGTTACAACTAGCAGTATACTAATATGTTACAACTAGCAGTACACTAATATGTTACAACTAGCAGTAGACTAATATGTTATAACTAGCAGTGGACTAATATGTTACAACTAGCAGTATACTAATATGTTACAACTAGCAGTAGAGCTTTATGTTACATCTAACAGTGGACTAATATATTACATCTAGCAGTTGACTAATATGTTACAACTAGCAGTAGACTAATATGTTACAACTAGCAGTAGACTAATATGTTACAATTAGCAGTATACTAATATGTTATAACTAGCAGTGGACTAATATGTTACAACTAGCAGTATACTAATATGTTACAACTAGCAGTAGACTAATATGTTACTGTTAGCAGTAGACTAATATGTTACAATTAGCAGTATACTAATATGTTACAACTAGCAGTAGACTAATATGTTACAACTAGCAGTAGACTAATATGTTACAACTAGCAGTAGACTACTATGTTATAACTAGCAGTGGACTAATATATTACATCTAGCAGTTGACTAATATGTTACAACTAGCAGTATACTAATATGTTACAACTAGCAGTAGACTAATATGTTACATTTAGCAGTATACTAATATGTTACAACTAGCAGTAGACTAATATGTTACAACTAGCAGTAGGCTAATATGTTACAACTAGCAGTGGACTAATATGTTATAACTAGCAGTGGACTAATATGTTACAACTAGCAGTAGACTAATATGTTACAATTAGCAGTATACTAATATGTTTCAACTAGCAGTAGACTAATATGTTACAACTAGCAGTAGACTAATATGTTACAACTAGCAGTAGACTAATATGTTACAACTAGCATTAGACTAATATGTTACAACTAGCAGTAGACTAATATGTTACAATTAGCAGTATACTAATATGTTACAACTAGCAGTAGACTAATATGTTACAACTAGCAGTAGACTAATATGTTACAACTGGCAGTAGACTAATATGTTACAATTAGCAGTGTACTAATATGTTACAACTAGAAGTAGACTAATATGTTACAACCAGCATTGGACTAATATATTACATCTAGCAGTAGACTAATATGTTACAACCAGCAGTGGACTAATATATTACATCTAGCAGTAGACTAATATGTTACAACTAGCTGTAGACTAATATTTTACATCTAGTAGTAGACTAATATGTTACAACCAGCAGTAAACTAATATGTTACAACGAGCAGTGGACTAATATGTTACAACCAACAGTAGACTAATATGTTACAACTAGCAGTAGACTAATATGTTACATCTAGCAGTAGACTAATATGTTACAACCAGCAGTAGACTAATATGTTACAACTAGCATTAGACTAATATGTCACAACCAGCAGTAGACTAATATGTTACAACTAGCAGTAGACTAATATGTCACATATAGTAGTAGACTAATATGTTACATCTAGTAGTAGACTAATCAGCTAGGGCTCTAGCCGGCATGTTTTTATTAGCATGTCGACCAAGAGGCGTTCGGCCACAACCCCTGGAACGTTACCCTAGCGACATTACCACCGTGTAGGGGACCCGCGCTGAAAGGCAAAGGTAACGCACGGAGACTGCGTTAGAACGAGCACGATTGCATGGCTTCCCACCAAGTGCAGTCGAATTATTTTACTAAACGCAGAAACAGGTTGGGACATGATTACAGTTGCCGTATGGATATGAGGTGAAGGTGTGTGGCAACCTTTCACCGGTGATTCTAAATATGCAGTCTTGAGGGTACTGCTCCTAGGCAACCTCTCTCTCCCATCTACGGTGTGAATTAGTCGCGCCGTAGAATAACCACACAAACCCTAGTAGAGGGCGTCGGTCTTAAACAACTACGCGGTCCCCCCGGGGTGGTAAGGGGGGACTTTAGAGACGTTAAATATCCACCCCAACCCCTAGAAAGCCCGGCCCTGTTGCTGCGTGAGTAGCAATCCGGCTGGCCAGGTGTTTCTTCTCTGGGGCTGCCACACTCAGCGGCCAATCGAGTAGAGGTCGGGTGTGGCGGTCTTAGGGGCGGAATAAAGACCACTGGGGGAGTGGTTGACGGCCGGTTTGGTTGGCGGGGTGGTGCGTTGGGGAGGACCATATGAGCCTCAAGGCTCGGTGTTCGCTGATTTTCTTAAGTAGGTTAGTTAGTAGTAGACTAATATGTTACATCTAGTAGTAGACTAATATGTTACATCTAGTAGTAGACTAATATGTTACATCTAGTAGTAGACTAATATGTTACTACTAGCAGTAGACTAATATGTTACATCTAGTAGTAGACTAATATGTTACATCTAGTAGTAGACTAATATGTTACTACTAGCAGTAGACTAATATGTTACATCTAGTAGTAGACTAATATGTTACATCTAGTAGTAGACTAATATGTTACATCTAGTAGTAGACTAATATGTTACATCTAGTAATAGACTAATATGTTACATCTAGTAGTAGACTAATATGTTACATCTAGTAGTAGACTAATATGTTACATCTAGTAGTAGACTAATATGTTACATCTAGTAGTATACTAATATGTTACATCTAGTAGTAGACTAATATGTTACATCTAGTAGTAGACTAATATGTTACATCTAGTAGTAGACTAATATGTTACTACTAGCAGTAGACTAATATGTTACATCTAGTAGTAGACTAATATGTTACTACTAGCAGTAGACTAATATGTTACATCTAGTAGTAGACTAATATGTTACATCTAGTAGTAGACTAATATGTTACATCTAGTAGTAGACTAATATGTTACTACTAGCAGTAGACTAATATGTTACATCTAGTAGTAGACTAATATGTTACTACTAGCAGTAGACTAATACAGAACAAACTATCATTTACATTTTGTTTAAAAAAAATTGTTGCAGCTTCCGAAAATACAATACTGATTGACACAATGACATGGGCGATGGTGATGGATCCGTCTTCACATTTCTGGCAGTTCCACGTCTGCAAATAGAAATATCATAGCAGAAGTCAGAGTGAATGGTCGTTTTTAAGGGGGAGTTAAATCCTCCAATATTACAGAGTAGCGGCCGCTATCCGTATAAGTAATTAATCAGGAAAAAAACGGTGTTTCAATGTGTTCAATTTTCAAAAAGTTTTTAAAAGAATTATTATGATTAATGTTCTAAATATATATTTGTTGTGGGTGATTTCGTGGCTGATGAAGGCAGTTTGAGGTCTTAGGGGGACAGATATTGGTTCACGTGGGTTGCCGGCCCTCGTTTTAATTAGTTGGTATTGGGAGCTCAGTCCAGATTTGTTTACATGATAAATATATATATATATATATATATATATATATATATATATATATATATTTAATGAACTTCTTATATTAATTTTTGATGTGCTGAGCTGCGAGTTGTCTGTGCGCTGTCTGTGCGCTGTCTGTGCGTTGTCTGTGCGCTGTCTGTGCGTTGTCTGCGAGCTGTTTGTGCGTTGTCTGTGCGTTGTCTGTGCGTTGTCTGTGCGTTGTCTGTGCGTTGTCTGTGCGTTGTCTGTCCGTTGTCTGTGCGTTGTCTGTGCGTTGTCTGTGCGTTGTCTGTGCGTTGTCTGTGCGTTGTCTGTGCGTTGTCTGTGCGTTGTCTGTGAGTTGTCTGTGCGTTGTCTGTGAGTTTTCTGTGAGCTGTCTGTGCGTTGTCTATGCGCTGTCTGTGCGATTTTGTTTAGTTCTCTGTGAGTTGTATATCTGTCTGTTTTAAGGATATTTTACACGAATGTTCTAAAGATATTTCGTCTTCCAGAGCGCAGAAATTCGTTACACAGCTAAGCTATCTGAATTCGATACACAGATTAATGCTATTCAAGACAGGTAATATTTTATACGAAACAGTTCTCATTAATCTCCTAGCTATCAACGAATGACTTATGAATCAGGTCTATTTGTGCAGAGTGGATGAGAAATCAGAGAGCTATCTTTAAAAAGATTAATTTGTTTAAAAACACAATGAGAGCTGAAAGAGCTATTCTTATTATTATTACCATTATTATTTCAACGATGATAATGAAAAGATTTCTTTTCATTTTAATTCTTGAATTTCTCGGGCAGGCGGCAAGGTAAAAATGTGTATGTTTCCTCTTCAGGTATATCTCCAAGTTATTTCTACATAACACCAGATTAAGCCACACATACTCTAATGGAATTAGGTACAAGAAACGTAACGGGGTGGGGGGGGGGAGGGGGGAATAAATATTTATATATTATAAAGCCTAGTTTGATAGAACGAGGGGTAATAGTGCCAGCTGTTCTCAAATTACGGATGGGCCACGAAAGAAGGTTGAATTTTTTTTTTTTAAACCTAGGTATTCCTTTTAGGAATTTGTGGAATTTTTCTCCAAGAAATCTTAAAATAAGAGAATCTAGCAGTGAATCCAGACTGTGATTTAATGTTTTGTTATAGAACGGCTTCCTGATTGATTTCTTCACGTTAGTCTTAGAGTAAATGATTTTTTAAATATAATTGAATTTTATTAAACTGTTAAAAAATACCATTCGTCTCACGTAACATACAGGACGGATGTAAGAACATTCCTATCAGTCTCATGTAACATACAGGACGGATGTAAGAACATTCCCTATCAGTCTCATGTAACATACAGGACGGATGTAAGAACATTCCTATCAGTCTCATGTAACATACAGGACGGATGTAAGAACATCCCCATCAGTCTCATGTAACATACAAGACGGATGTAAGAACATCCCCATCAGTCTCATGTAACATACAGGACGGATGTAAGAACATCCCCATCAGTCTCATGTAACATACAGGACGGATGTAAGAACATTCCCATCAGTCTCATCTAACATACAGGACGGATGTAAGAACATCCCCATCAGTCTCATGTAACATACAGGACGGATGTAAGAACATCCCCTTAAGTCTCATGTAACATACAGGACGGATGTAAGAACATTCCCTTAAGTCTCATGTAACATACAGGACGGATGTAAGAACATTCCCTTAAGTCCCATGTAACATACATGACGGATGTAAGAACATCCCCATCAGTCCCATGTAACATACAGGACGGATGTAAGAACATCCCCATCAGTCCCATATAACATACAGGACGGATGTAAGAACATCCTCATCAGTCTCATGTAACATACAGGACGGATGTAAGAACATTCCCTTAAGTCCCATGTAACATACAGGACGGATGTAAGAACATCCCCATCAGTCCCATGTAACATACATGACGGATGTAAGAACATTCCCATCAGTCCCATGTAACATACAGGACGGATGTAAGAACATCCCCCATCAGTCCCATGTAACATACAGGACGGATGGAAGAACATTCCCATCAGTCTCATGTAACAAAGAGGACGGATGTAAGAAGAACCTAATGATCTCCCGGTTTTAACCAGACCCAACCTTATGATCTCCCCTGTTTTAACTAGACCCAACCCAATGATCTGTTTGTCGTTAACCGGACCAAACACAGTGATCTCCCCTGTTTTTAACTAGACCAAACCTAATGATCTCCCCTGTCGTTAGCCAATAGCTTGTGTTTTTCTTCCACCTTATTGCATAAACATGTACTCCCATTTAATTCTTTTTTTCGTGACGTCACCAGCCAGATCGAGGCGTCACCAGCCAGATCGAGGCGTCGCCAATCAGATCGAGGCTACCTCTTGCGTCACGAACGTCTTCTGGGCACGTGCATTGGTTTCCCCGCGTGTTCGGATGTGTGTCCACCGATGGCCGCCATCGCAGCACTTACATCCTTACGTCTTAGCCCAATAATTGTTTACGAGAGATGAGATCAGAGACGGCAGGCGCGCTAAGACCTCCTTATCAATCTTTATCACCAATCAGCAGACGCGTCTCTCTCGGGATATCCAGCGCGTGGGGCTGAAAATAGAACAGGTGTCTATTTCATTATTGATCATAATGTAAACGTGAAGACATCATTCGAGACATTGGAATCCAAGCTTTGTAAGTGGTTCTCATTATTTGGAACACCCTTCCTGTCGCTCTCATAAACAGCCAGAGACTGGAGTCCTTCAAAGCCGATTTGAAAACACATCTATTTCGTAAACACCTGCTGGGGTGAGGTTGTTTATGGTTGCAAGGGATGAAATCTTTGACTGTGTATGCTCGAATGTAGTTTTTGTAATGCTGCGTTTTGTATTTCAATGTGTTAAAAAAATAGATTGTTTCATTTCTCTTTTACTATGGATGACTTTGTACCGGGCTTCGAGCTTATGGGGGTGAAGCGTGATTTTTAAATAAGCTTTATTATTATTATTATTACTTAACATGCAGACAGTGTCATGTTTTTTTTTTTTTTTTTTATTTTTTTAATTTATTATTAGTTAGGTGTAAATTAACATATCATTGGTGGGGGTTGTGTAAATTAGCATATCATTGGTGGGGGTTGTGTAAATTAGCATATCCTTGGTAAATGTTGTGTAAATTAACATATCATTATAAATTTTCATAAGGAACAATTTGACCTCTTCTGTATCGATATGTGAAGTACGATGACATGCAAGAATAATGAATATTACCTAATTTAAAAAAAGTACGTGCCCAATACAGTATGTCAGTCAATTAATGACACGCTTTGTTTAAAGTGCACTTTGTCATGGTAGTTGCCTGCACAAGCATTTGGAGTATCTTAAAGAGTGTGTCCATTCCATCTTAGAGTAACATGATGGGGTGTTTTTAGAGTTTTATTCTTTTGGTTTTTTAAACATTTTGGGGAAGAGTTGATACAAAGCTGAAGCAAAGTCGAGTGGTATGTTGACGGTGTGGATGTGGAGGGTGTGGAGTGTGTGGGTGTCGTGTGGAGGGGTGTGGGTGTGGAGGGGTGTGGAGGATGTGGGTGTAGATGTTGAGGGTGTGGGTGTAGATGTGGAGGGTGGGAAGGGTGTTGGTGTAGATGTTGAGGGTGTGATGGGTGTGGCTGTAGATGTGGAGGGTACGGGTGTAGATGTGGAGTGTGTGGGTGTAGATGTGGAGGGTGTGGGTGTAGATTAGGAGGGTGTGGGTGTAATTGAGGGTGTGAAGGGTGAGGGTGTAGATGTGGAGGGTGTGGGTGTAGATGTGGAGGGTGTGAAGGGTGTTGGTGTAGATGTTGAGGGTGTGAAGGGTGTGGGTGTAGATGTGGAGGGTGCGGGTGTAGATGTGGATTGTGTGGGTGTAGATGTGGAGGGTGTGGGTGTAGATGTTGAGGGTGTGGGTGTAGATGTGGAGTGTGTGGTTGTGGAGGGTGTGGGTGTGGAGGGTGTGGTTGTGGAGGGGGTGGGTGTGGAGGGGGTGGGTATGGAGGGTGTAGGTGTGGGTGTGGAGTGTTTGGCTGTGAAGGGTGTTGGTGTGGGTGTGGAGAGTGTGGGTGTGGAGTATGTGGGTTAGGTGGTGACCCCTTTTAACAAATGACTCTGAGTTTAAAATTATTGATTAAGAAAATTCTTTTGAAACATTTTACCTTTAATATCTTAAATTGATACTCAATTTTTGTAACTTCTGTGTTGAGAGAGCAGTCGAGTGATCGGGTGTGCAGTAGGGTAAGTAATCAAACTAGTGGGTGGGGGAGTAATCGGGCGAGTAATCGGTTGAGAGGGTTGGTTAGTAACGGGGCAAGTGTTTTGGTGAGTAATAGGGTGAGTATTGGGGTAGATAGTTAGGCGAGTAATAAGGTGAGTATTGGAGTAGATAGGCGAGTAATAGGGTGAGTAGTGGTGTAGATAGTTAGTCGAGTAATAGGGTGAGTAGTGGTGTAGATAGTTAGGCGAGTAATGAGGTGAGTAGTGGTGTAGATAGTTAGGCGAGTAATAGGGTAAGTATTGATGTAGATAGTTAGGCGAGTAATAGGGTGAGTAGTGGTGTAGATAGTTAGTCGAGTAACAGGGTGAGTAGTGGTGTAGATAGTTATGCGAGTAATAGGGTGAGTAGTGGTGTAGATAGTAAGGCGAGTAATGAGGTGAGTAGTGGTGTAGATAGTTAGGCGAGTAATAGGGTAAGTATTGGTGTAGATAGTTAGGCGAGTAATAGGGTGAGTAGTGGTGTAGATAGTTAGGCGAATAATGAGGTGAGTAGTGGTGTAGATAGTTAGGCGAGTAATAGGGTAAGTATTGGTGTAGATAGTTAGGCGATTAATGAGGTGAGTATTGGGGTAGATAGTTAGTCGAGTAATAGGGTGAGTAGTGGTGTAGATAGTTAGGCGACTAATGAGGTGAGTATTGTGGTAGAAAGTTAGGCGAGTAATAGGGTGAGTATTGGGATAGATAGTTAGGCGAGTAATAGAGTAAGTATTGGGGTAGAAAGGCGAGTAATCAGGCGATGCGTCAGACGAATGATATGTACACACTTGTTAACATTAACTCAGTAGAGAACTTTTCTTTTATACTAAAATAAAGTCCTTGGTTTGAAGTGATAATAAAAAAAAATTGTATTTTATACAGAACCCAGCATTTCGAAAGGAACCCCCCAATGACGTCATAACAGACCATGTTGTGAGTTTGTGGTCCCAAGGGGGGAGCTACCCATCAATGGATTTCGGCGATACATTCACGCCAGCGCCCTCTGTCAACATTTATTACACTTAAACAGAACAATGGAGAGTTGTCGCTCATAGTTCGGAAATGCGCGCGAGACGCGGCACAAAAAAGAGGCTAATGTCATTGTCAGAGAGGATCTGAGGGATTAAATGTTAGCATAACTCACAGACGCACAGCAAAAACAGCATTGTCCACGTCAACAGTGAAGACGACATTGTCAACGTCAGCAGTGAAGTCGACATTGTCAGCAGGGCCGGCGCTAGGAGGATGCGGGTCTTGGGCAAATTGAATTTTGCGGGGCCATTCACGTTATATATTCCGCCGATAGGATATTAAGACACGTTATAGTCGTACTGGAGCCTTGCTGGTCGTGATGGGACGCGTCGTAACGGATATTTCTTCACTAGCTTAGTTTCCGAATATTGTGTTGACTGGATTAGGAACCATTGGTAGGCTTAGGTATACTATAAATATACTACATCAACGCGCGGGGCCTGGGGCGGTCACCCACTTCGCCATCTGTTAGCGCTGGCCCTGATTGTCAACGCCAGCGGTGAAGACTCTCCTGGTGGATTAACAACCAGGACGTATTAATACAAGAAAAATACGCACCACTTCGTCAAGTGTAAAATATGTTTGGACATATCTACAAGCCGTCAAAGAAACATTAACATTTATTTAAGAACAAAAAAGGGTGCAGGATAAAGTTTTGAAGGAATAAACGGTTTGGAGAAGGTAGAAATTTATAATCCATTCATTTATTCGCAAATGAATGGAATATAAATGAAATATAAATGGATTATAAAAGGATCAAGGAAGAAACGCATGATTTAAAATAACCGAAGGGAAAATGATAGAATTATAGAGAGCTTTATAAATAATATCAATTACATTTTATTTTGCTTCGGGTGCGTCCTGCTTCCTCTTCAAACATACCCACCCCCTTCCCCCAAAACAAAACAAAAAACCTAGGTTTCATCCTCATAGTACTGGGTGAGAAAAGGTTGTCATACAGTGATCTGTTTGCGTGACGTCTGATCTCCTGTAAAATAATGCGATGTCTTTTCTTTACGGGGAGGCGACTAATATTAGATGTTGTTATCGTTCGTGTTCCTCTGTCACGCAGCAAGCTACAGGAGTAACCTCTGAACTCCGGCGAACAGGCTGATTGGATTATTTTTTAACTGGCACTGCCTTTAGGAAGTATCGCTATTTTCGTTATACCGCGACTGTTGTTTCCTCAGTCTTTGTATTTATATGAACCACACTATCTTCTCAGTCGACGGGTTCTTGCACAACGTCATCTCCATTCCGGGATGCGGCATCGCCCTGTTCCTGTAAGCAAGGTTCCCTTTAAGCAACGCGGCTGCGCGGCAGCGCAGCAATCTCACAGACACCGCGCAGCAGTTTTGAGTATCCGTGCAGCTAATTTCCATGTGTCTGTATGTGTTTGTGGGCTGTAGAATTTCGCACAAAAAAATTGAGGCTGTAAAACTTTGCACACAGCTGTAGGATTTTGCACTCAAACCAACAAACCTTAGAGGGAACATTGCCTGTCAGTGGGTTATTTCTTGACACAAACGGCCAAGAAGGCAGTGCACTCTCACTACGACACAAGGCAGTGCACTCTCACTACGACACAGGGCAGTCACACTTCTATTGCTGCCCACAGATACTACTTACCAGCTAAGTGCTATTTCTTATTTTTATTTTGATTTTTATACCATTTTTTCTGCTTTCTGCCGACACGTTCGCTGTTTTGTTGCGTTTATTTTTTCAGGTTTAACCCTACTCTGTTTTACTCATTTTATTTTGTAATAACCTGATTGCAGTCTCTCCCCTTATTACCCCAATAGTTTTTTGTCATGTTACACCTTTGTTTGAAATAGTTACCGCCCTATATTCGGTTAATTGTTCCGTGCAGGTCAACACCACTAGCCCACCCCCCGGCCACATGCTGCCCCGCTAGCCTCCCCCACAGCGCCCCCCTCCCCGCAATCCAACTAGCCCCGCGGTCAAACAGTGCACCGACGTCTGTCTGTCTACCTTTCGTTTGAAGTCTAGATGGAGCTTCCAAAGCCTTGGAAACAGACATAATCCTCCAACTGACTTATCTACCCTAGTGCTCCACTAGAGATACGACGATACTCCACTAAGAACACGGCGATACTCCACTACGATTACGATGTATCGATTCTGACATTACTTTCTTCATAACACAAGATCAAACAACTATCAAGTATGAAATAGTCACAAAATTGAACTGAGAAAAAAAGGTGAAATGAAACTTGAAATTCTTGACTTCCATTTCCATATATAAAACAAATATTTACATCAACTTTTCCACAAATGTGAAGCAAGCTTTTCTTATTTATAGAAAATATCAAGTCGCAAATAAACACATGACCTGTTACAGGTGTGTTTCTTTTATTTACGATGCATGTGTCAAGTAATGTGTGTTCGTCAATCAATGTGTTATGTTTGTGTGTATTCTATAATATGTCTGTGTGTATGATTGTGTTGACGTAGCTATTTTTGTCTGTATTGAAGTATGTCAGGGTATCATTATGCCCCGTGTGTATGTGCGTGTGTTTGTGTGTGTATGTGAATATCTTGTCTGTGGCTGTTAATGTTGCTTGTCAGTGCCCTATGGATGGGGCACCAAAAACTACCACTGAGCATCCCACATTTCATTAAGCACCCACCTTCCGCTGAGCCCCCCCCCCTTCCACTGAGCACCAAACCTTCCACTGAGCACCAAACCTTCCACTAAGCACCCCAACTTTCACTGAGCACCCCACCTTCCCTTGTGCATTCCCCTTTCCAGTAAGCACCTCCCATTGCACTGAGCATTTCCCTTTCAACCGTACACCCCCTTCTTTTACATACCCCTACTTCCTCTTATCACTCCTACTTCCTCTAAACACCCTTACTTCCTCTAAACACCCTTACTTCCTCTAAGCACCCTTACTTCCTCTCAGCACCTTGATTTCCTCTAAACACCCTTACTTCCTCTAAACACCCTTACTTCCTCTAAACACCCTTACTTCCTCTAAGCACCCTTACTTCCTCTAAGCACCCTAACTTTCTCTAAGCACACCTGCTTTCAATGAGTAATAACCTTTAACTGAGCACCCAACCTTCCACTGATCACCCAACCTTCCACTGATCACCCAACCTTCCACCCAACCTTCCACCCAACCTTCCACTGATCACCCAACCTTCCACTGATCACCCAACCGTCCCCTGATCACCCAACCGTCCCCTGATCACCCAACCGTCCACTGTTCACCCCACCTTCCACTGACCACCCCACCTCCCACTGACCACCCAACCACCTTCCACTGATCACCCAACCTTCCACTGGTCACTCAACCTTCGACTGATCACCCAACTCGACTGATCACCCAACCGTCCCCTGATCACCCAACCGTCCCCTGATCACCCAACCTTCCACTGATCACCCAACCGTTCACTGAGCACCCCACCTTCCACTGATCACCCAACCGTCCACTGATCACCCAACCGTTCACTGAGCACCCCACCTTCCACTGATCACCCAACCGTCCGCTGATCACCCAACCGTCCATTGAGCACCCCATCTATCACCGATCACCTCACTTGCTGCTACCATTCAATCAAACAAGTTCAACAATCTGAGAGAGAGAGATAGAGAGAGAATGAACCTGTGGCCGGTGCGGGACGTGTCCCATCACTGTTGGGTCGTTGATCGGCTTCCATGTAGCAGCCGTTACGTTATTGGTGTACTGGGCCGTGGCTGGGTGTTTACTGCGTGATATGCGAGTGTTTCAGTAAGTAGTGTCAATGTAGCATTAACACAATGTAATACTTTTAACTTTGGAATGGAAATAATCCTCGAACTATAGAAGCATAAAGAAAGTGAAGTTAAACCGTGAAAAGAATTTTCAATAGAAAAAACAATTTACCCCACCCACCCCTTTACCCACAGCCGAAAAACATGATGCATTGGGACATACACTCACATACACTATCTCACTTTCACTGAGACATACACATTCTCACTTTCACTAACACATTAACGACATAATGATCCGTGCTGTAAACTTTTTTTATTTTTGTTCATGGACCAAATAATATAGTTGCCATAAAGTGCATGATAGTAACTACATTTAGTAAGGATCTATTAATTCATCATCGTGTCTTTTTGTGTTGGAATAGAAGCTGAACATTAGTTTGGAGTATATTTATTTATTGTGTGAGTATTGATTCAAGAATTTCATCAAATTAATGTTATCAATAGAAGTACAAAGAATTATATTGAGTAATATCCAACTGGAAATTGTTAACATCTTCTTGAAGCAGTATTTACTGAAGCGATGAAATGTTGACCTTATTCAAATGTGCAATGAAATGTTGAATTTGTTCAATCGCGCAATGAAATGTCGACAGTGTTCAAATATGCAATGAAATGTTGACAGTGTTCAAATGTGCAATGAAATGTTGAAATTGTTCAAATGTGCAATGAAATGTTGACATTGTTCAAATATGCACTGAATTGTTGACATTGTTCAAATGTGCACTGAATTGTTGACATTGTTCAAATGTGCACTGAATTGTTGACATTGTTCAAATGTGCACTGAATTGTTAACACTTTTCAAATGTGCACTGAAATGTTGACTTTTTTCAAATGTGCACTGAAATGTTGACTTTTTTCAAATGTTCAATGAAATGTTGACATTGTTCAAATGTGCAATGAAATGTTGACATTGTTCAAATGTGCAATGAAATGGTGACAGTGTTCAAATGAGCAATGAAATGTTGACATTTTTCAAATGCTCAATAAAATGTTGACTTTGTTCAAATGTTCAATGAAATGTTGACATTATTCAAATGTGCAATGAAATGTTGACATTGTTCAAATGTGCAATGAAATGTTGACATTATTCAAAAGTGCAATGAAATGTTGACACTATTCAAATGTGCAATGAAATGTTGACATTGTTCAAATGTGCAATGAAATGTTGACATTGTTCAAATGTTCAATGAAATGTTGACATTGTTCAAATATGCAATGAAATGTTGACATTGTTCAAATGTGCAAACAAATGTTGATATTTTCAAATGTGCAATGAAATATTGACATTGTTCAAATGTGCAATGAAATGTTGACATTGTTCAAATGTGCACTGAATTGTTGACATTGTTCAAATGTGCACTGAATTGTTGACATTGTTCAAATGTGCACTGAATTGTTGACATTGTTCAAATGTGCACTGAATTGTTAACACTTTTCAAATGTGCACTGAAATGTTGACTTTTTTCAAATGTGCACTGAAATGTTGACTTTTTTCAAATGTTCAATGAAATGTTGACATTGTTCAAATGTGCAATGAAATGTTGACATTGTTCAAATGTGCAATGAAATGGTGACAGTGTTCAAATGAGCAATGAAATGTTGACATTTTTCAAATGTGAAATGAAATGTTGACATTTTTTAAATGTGAAATGAAATGTTGACATTGGTCAAATGTTTAATGAAAATTTGACATTGTTCAAATGAGCAATGAAATGTTGACATTGTTCAAATGTGCAATTAAATGTTGACATTGTTCAAATGTGCAATGAAATTTTGGCATTGTTCAAATTTGCAATGAAATCTTGACATTGTTCAAATGTGCAATGAAATCTTGACATTGTTCAAATGTGCAATAAAATCTTGACATTGTTTAAATGTGCAAACAAATTTTGACATTGTTCAAATGTGCAAACAAATTTTGACATTGTTCAAATGTTCAATGAAATGTTGACATTGTTCAAATGTTCAATGAAATGTTAACATTGTTCAAATGTTCAATGAAATGTTGACATTGTTCAAATGTTCAATGAAATTTTGACATTGTTCAAATGTTCAATGAAATGTTGACATTGTTCAAATGTTCAATGAAATTTTGACATTGTTCAAATGTTCAATGAAATTTTGACATTGTTCAAATGTTCAATGAAATGTTCACATTGTTCACATGTTCAATGAAATGTTGACATTGTTCAAATGTTCAATGAAATATTGACATTGTTCAAATGTGCAATGAAATGTTGACATTATTCAAATGTGCAAAGAAATTTTGACCTTGTTCAAATGTGCAATGAAATGTTGACATTGTTCAAATATGCAATGCAATATTTACATTGTTTAAATGTTTAATGAAATGTTGACATTGTTCAAATGTGCAATGAAATGATGACATTGTTCAAATGTTCAATGAAATGTTGACATTGTTCAAATGTGCAATGAAATGTTCACATTATTCAAATGTGCAATGAAATGTTGACATTGTTCAAATGTGCAATGAATTGTTGACATTGTTCACATGTGCAATGAAATGATGACATTGTTCAAATGTGCAATGAAATGTTGACATTATTCAAAATTGCAAAGAAATGTTGACATTGTTCAAATGTGCAATGAAATGATGACATTGTTCAAATGTGCAATGAAATGTTGACATTGTTGAAATGCGCAATGAAATGTTTGCATTACTCAAAATTGCAATGAAATGTTGACATTGTTCAAATGTGCAATGAAATGTTGACATTATTCAAAATTGCAATGAAATGTTGACATGGTTCAAATGTGCAGATTTAATGTTTACACGAAACATTGAATGAAATTCTTTTTTGAAACATACGAAGTTACTCTGTTCACCCATGCGAGGTTACTCTGTCCACCCCTGCCATGTTACTCTGTCCCCCGTCATATTACTCTGTTCACCCCTGTCATGTTACTCTGTCACCCCTGTCATACTACTCTGTCACCCATGACATGAAATAACGCTGTATTCAAAATTATATTTGACCCCAACAGAATGCACACCATAAAAATGTCTCCACACCTGACAAATTCTCACCACAACCCATAAATATTTGTAATTCATGCGTCACACGTGGATGACGAAGAAACAACTCATTTTGTAAGTCATGTTTATGATCAATTATTTGCAGTGCTGCTTTGAAAGGATATGACAAGATTAGAATTGTATTGCCAAGGACACATCTTTTATTTAGTGCATTATTTTCAATGAAGTACATTGCAGTAATCTTATTCCTTGCTATTACAGAACACCCCAGCCCACATAACCAATTTAAAAACCCCAGCCCACATATCCAATAGAATGTTTCCCTGAATCCTGAAGTGACAATGTGTTGTGAATCACTTTTTTAAATTAGTATTTTTATTCTTTAAAAACTGTGCTTAAGTAAAACTAAAACGCCAGTCAGAAAATTACTGACAACATCTGAGTCTGTCTAAATGTCTGGATTAAATCAGTGGAGTTCTCTCATTGGAGTCACTGTAGCTCCTTCTGTATACTGACCGTGTGAGTCGCTCGGCCTGGTCGCTGTCCTCGAGGTCCTCAAACTGAGGAGAAAACGGTTAAGGACATATCGTTAAAAATTGGGTTATACTCGTATTGTAACATCATTCTAATGCACGGTCACATCATTCTAATGCACGGTCACATCACTCTACTGCATGGTCACATCACTCAACTGCATGGTCACATCACTCTACTGCATGGTCACATCACTCTACTGCATGGTCACATCACTCTACTGCATGGTCACATTACTCTACTGCATGGTCACATTACTCTACTGCATGGTCACATTACTCTACTGCATGGTCACATCACTCTACTGCATCGTCACATCACTCTACTGCATGGTCACATCACTCTACTGCATGGTCACATCACTCTACTGCATGGTCACATCACTCTACTGCATGGTCACATCACTCTACTGCATGGTCACATCACTCTACTGCATGGTCACATTACTCTACTGCATGGTCACATTACTCTACTGCATGGTCACATTACTCTACTGCATGGTCACATTACTCTACTGCATGGTCACATTACTCTACTGCATGGTCACATTACTCTACTGCATCGTCTTATCACTCTACTGCATGGTCACATCACTCTACTGCATGGTCACGTCATTCTACTGCACGGTCACATTATTCTACTGCATGGTCACATCACTCTACTACACAGTCACATCACTTTACTGCACGGTCACAATATTCTACTGCATGTTCACATTACTCTACTGCATGGTCACATTATTCTACTGCATAGTCACATCATTCTACTGAATGGTCACATCACTCTACTACACGGTCACATTTATTCTACTGCATGGTCACATTACTCTACTGCATGGTCACATTATTCTACTGCACGGTCACATCAATCTGCTGCATTGTCACATCATTCTACTGCATGGTCACATCATTCTACTGCATGGTCACATCATTCTACTGCATTGTCACATCATTCCTCTGCATTGTCACATCATTCTACTGCATTGACAAATTATTCTACTGCATGGTCAAAACATTCTACTGCACGGTCACACCATTCTAGTGCATGGGCACATCATTCTACTGCATGGTCACATCATTCTAATGCGTTGCCACATCATTCTACTGCATTCTCACATCATTCTACTGCACTGTCTCATCATTCTATTGCATGGTGACATCATTCTACTGCACAGTCATATCATTTTACTGCATTGTCACATCATTCTACTGCACTGTCTCATCATTCTATTGCATGGTGACATCATTCTACTGCACAGTCATATCATTCTACTGCATTGTCACATTCTACTGCATTGTCACATCATTCTACTGCATTGTCACATTCTACTACATTGCCACAACATTCTACTGCATTGTCACATCATTCTACTGCATTGTCACATCATTCTACTGCATTGTCACATCATTCTACTGCATTGGCACATAATTCTACTTCATAGTCAAATCATTCTACTGCATGGTAACATCATTCTACTGCATGGTAACATCATTCTACTGCATTGTCACATCATTCTACTGCATTGTCACATCATTCTACTGCATTGGCACATTATTCTACTGCATGATAACATCATTCTACTGCATTGTCACATCATTCTACTGCATTGTCACATCATTCTACTGCATTGTCACATCATTCTACTGCATTGTCACATCATTATTCTGCATTGTCACATCATTCTACTGCATTGTCACATCATTCTACTGCATTGTCACATCATTCTACTGCATGGTCACATCATTCTACTGCATTGTCACATCATTCTACTGCATTGTCACATCATTCTTCTGCATTGTCACATCATTCTAATGCATTGTCACATTATTCTACTGCATGGTCAAAACATTCTACTGCACGGTCACACCATTCTAGTGCATGGTCACTTCATTTTACTGCATCATAACATCATTCTACTGCATTGTCACATAATTCGACTGCATCGTCACATCATTTAACTACATGGTCACATCATTCTTCTGCATTGTGACGTCATTCTACTGCATTGGCACATCATTCTACTGCATTGGCACATTATTCTACTGTATGGTCACATTATTCTACTGCATGGTCAAATCTTTCTACTGCATAGGAACATCATTGTCATCATATCTTATTTCGTATTATTTTATTATTATTAATAATTTGCACTAGTATGGTGATTGTATCAAAGTATCATTTGGTGGTATCAAAGTATCATTTGAATGTATTAAATTATCATTTGGTGGTATCAAAGTATCATTTGATTGTATCAAAGTATCATTTGGTACTATCAAAGTTTCACTTGGTTTTATCAAAGTATCATTTGGCTGTATTAAAGTATCATTTGTTTGTATCAAAGTATCTTTTTGATGTATCAGAGTATCATTTGGCGGTATCAAATTATAATTTGGTGGTATCAAAGTATTCTTTGGTTGTATCAAAGTATTGTTTGGTTGTTTCAAATTATCATTAGGTAGTATCAAATTGTAATTTGGTGTTCTCAAAGTATCACTTGGTTCTATCAAAGTATCACTTGGTTGCATCATAGTATCATTTGGTACTATCAAAGTATCACTAGGTTGTATCAAAGTATCATTTGTTTATATCATGCTAGAAAAGAGAATCCTTGAGACGCCCAGCAGTGTAGTCTTTGGATTTCAAATTGACTTCTATCAAATCAGAAACGAGCTGACGAATATCTGCACCTGGGGCGTAGTCGGATAATGGGGCCCCCAAGACTTCATCAATAAATGGTAAATAACCAAGTCATTTTATATAGGACTAATAACAAGTACAGTAAACATTTACAAAGATTAAGTGACCTACTCTGTCCTGGAACGACCAACTCGTCTGCAGAGGTTTGCCACAGGTGTAGGGGGCCCTGGCGATGTAGTGGCAGAGAGTGGACATCCGGTGGACGACCATGGCCAGGAACTGAATCAGAAACATCAGGCCGAAGATGAAGAGGAAGACGAGACCTGTAGACGCAGGGGAGACGATTCAAATTAAAGGAGTTTTTTGTGATTACAGAGTTGTCTTCCATAGGTTAATTTTATTTTTTTTTACATTATCCGAGCATTGATTTCCCTTTAATTTTTTAATTTTTGTTTTCAAATCAAGGCAAAATTGTGTCACTTTTAAATTTGAATAGTTAAAATAATTTATGGATATCTTAATTACATGAAATAATTATTATTATTTTTTTTTATGATTGACAATTCTCTATTTTAGAGGATGAATATTTTACAAAAACAAAGTGGGATAGTCTTACCTAAAGGGTTGGCTCCGATAGCGGGATAGTCTTACCTAAAGGGTTGGCTCCGATAGTGGGATAGTCTTACCTAAAGGGTTGGCTCCGATCACCGTCAGGTTACCTTTTGTGGCTATTGTTGATATCAAGATAAGCCAAAGGGTGTTAGCCACAGCTAGTATCATCAGCCAGTTGTTGCGTAACGAGACGAGTTTGGCTGTGGAATAGTTTGAAAAAACGCCCACGAAAAGAGGTCATGAAAAGAGGTCACGAAAAGAGGTCATAAAATTAGGTCGTAAAAGCTACCACATTAGTTAAAACGGGCAAAGAGTGTCTAAGAAAATAGTTTCATGGTCTTTACATATCTTTGGACGGCTGGCAATATTTATAACATAGTCCACTTACAAATCTCAAAGTAGCAATAGCATTTGTTATTGCTCAGCCCTTACATTAAAGATTGCATAACTACGGCGTCTCACTGTATGCGCTGACGTCAATTTACAGAGAACAATTTACTCCAGATAAGTTACTTACGTGTACCTTTGACTTAAGTGTATCTTTCACTAAAGTATATCTTTGACTTGTGCATTTTTTACTTACGTATATCCTTGAAATATGAGTATCTGTGACTTAAATTTGACTAATTAAGCATATCATCATCAGCCCACATGTCCAGATTCTTTGGTCTCGCCTCCAAGTGTTATTTATAGTCCACATTGTATTTTGTATACCTTGTATTTTGTATACCTTTCTCTGCTTGAATAATTCCATGCGGTTAAAAGATGGCAGTGAAACTATTTTTCTGACATGAACTTGTGCCTGACATGACATAACAAACTCTTTGTGGTTAGCAGAATTGATTGACTTTCTCAACTTTAAAATAAATCAAATGATCTTTATAGCACATAGTAAACCACCATTACTGATCTTTAATAGTTCAACAGACCTTTAATATCAGCATATATTCCACCAGCACTTACTCTAATAGTTCAACTGACCTTTAATATCAGCATAGATTCCACCATCACTTCTTCTAATAGTTCAACAGACCTTTAATATCAGCATATATTCCACCAGCACTTACTCTAATAGTTCAACTGACCTTTAATATCAGCATAGATTCCACCATCACTTCTTCTAATAGTTCAGCTGACCTTTAATATCATCATAGATTCCACCAACACCTACTCTAATAGTTCAACTAACCTTTAATATCAGCATAGAATCCACCAACACCTACTCTAATAGTTCAATTGACCTTTAATATCAGCATAGATTCCACCAACACTTACTCTAATAGTTCAACTGACCTTTAATTTCAGCCTCAATTCCAAACGCCTTGAGGTCAGGCTCCAGACATTTCGTCCTGAGTTTTGTCCAGAACTCAAACTCCTCTATGTTAATCTCTTCTATCTCGTTCAGAGGCACTCTCTCAATGACCTGTCTGATCTCAAGGACTTTCTTCTGACCTGGTCAAAGGTCAGAGGTCAACTATTAAAGTAAAATGTCCGTTCATTTTCCTGTATCTCTCTCATACACATACTTCTCTCTCGCACACACAGATACACACACACTATTCCTCACACACACACTTCTATTCCTCTCACGCATACACTTCCCTCTCTCTCTCTCTCTCTCTCTCTCTCTCTCTCTCGCACTATGCATACATATATATAAGCTTTACAGCCATGGTTTAGTAAACGATAACTTGTTATTTATTGACACATATTAATTTCCAAATTAACTTACACAAAACAACAGGAATTAACTTTATATGGAACTGGACGCTCATATCCACCTATACCGAATTATCAGCTCACAAAGGTATTTTACTGTTTTTCGAAAACGCAAATTCGACCATGCTAAAAGACTTCTGAGAGAGTTGCATTGGCTGCCGGTCCACGCTCGCTAGAGTACAAAATTGCAACTCTGTGCTATCGCTGCTTACATGACATTGCACCGTCCTATCTCAAAGAGCTGCTGACGCCTTATGCACCCACTAGACAATTCCGCTCATCCGATAGTGGCAAACTCTCGATACCACGTGTTCGCCTTGAGACTTACGAAAGGCGCACTTTGGCATTTGCTGGCCCAACAATTTGGAACACACTTCCTGTCGCTCTCAGAAACAGCAAGTCACTGGAGTCTTTCAAAACTAATCTGAAGACATATCTATTTCGCAAACGCCTGTTGGGATGAAGTTGTCTAATCTAGCTCTTATCTTGTAGATGTGTTTTGGCCTATGTTGTTTATGGTTGTTAGGTATGAAAGACTTAGAATGGGTATTCTCGTATATAGTTTTTTCCAATGTTGCATTTTGTATTTCAATGTGGTATATTATAAATTGTTTCATTTCTCTTTTAATATACTAGACTATGTACCGCGCTTCCAGCCTTTGGGGATGAAGCGTGATTTTCAAATAAACTTTATTATTATTATTATTTAAAATGCATCATGTACACAAGTTTACTATCAACTTACACTAGTTTACTATTAGCTTACAATAGTTCAATAACATCTTACAGTTTACTATGAACTTAAACCAGTTTTTTTATCAACTTACACCATTTTACTATCAACTTACACCATTTTACTATCAACTTACACCATTTTACTATCAACTTATTTCAGTTTAATATCCAATTTCACCAGTTTACTATCAATTACCACTTTTTTTACACCCACTTACCACATACACTGTCACTAAACTATAGATTTTTACTGCGCCAAAGCCATAAGACTAGTTACCAAGTCTCTCAACATCTATATAACATATTTGTCTAGCGTAGTCTTTTATAATGTGACTTACCTTCGGTCGGGTCTCTCAGCATGCGTATAGCATAGAGAAGTCTCTTTATGTGACCTGTTAGTGACAGAAAATAATCATTCATTTTAATTATTTACATTTGACTCACGGTAAATTTTTAATGGTATATATTTCGCCGTTATATTGTTTAACATAATTCAGCCAGACTTCAACTCTCATTAAGGGTATAATACAAAATGTCATGATTCGGCTTTGATGGCGTTAAAATGAATTGAGTCATTATTTTCTCTTCATTAAAATTATGAATTTTAGATTTCGTTGTTAAGACTGCCTCAACATTCTGTCTAAAGCACTATAGCAGTTCAAATTTAGGGCGGTTCTTGTCTTCCCAGTGACGTAGGAAGGGCGTGTTGAGGGACGCCCCCCCCCCCTGTAACACTTTTTTTTTATATTAAGGGGTGGCATTTTCCGCCAAATGCAGTTTCTTCGTGGAAAAGGGGTGGCAAAAGACTGGGCGCTCCACGGGGACCACTAACACTAGCTACGCAACCCCCCCCCCCTGTGTCTCCACATATGTTTATGAGGAATAGGTTGGAGATGCCAATATATAATGGTCAACATCAGTTACGCAGAAGCGACACATGGAATGTGACATGAGGTGCCAACACAAGTCACTTAATGCACACATCGAATGTGACAAGAGGTGCCAACACAAGTCACTTTATGGGACACATGGACTGTGACATGAAGTCCAAACGAACTTCAGACAGGCCATCTAAAGATCAGCTAATACTATACAAGTGCCTTCGGAATGAAAGACGTTTGTTATAATCTCTGTCTCACCGTATTTTTTAATCTTCAAATCCTTTTCTATCGCCTTGCTGTCGAAACCTTTGAGGATCTCCATCTGCTTCAATGTCTCGATACGGTTCCTTCTAAAGTTGTCTTTGTACATGGAGAGTCCTATCTCGTCCAGCCACTCATCGGCGTTGTTCTGCGGTAGATAAAGTCGAGTCTGTGAGCTCGAAGAAAAGGATCTTTATTTTATTACTCCCTACAACCCCCTCCCCCGTTACACACACGCGCGCGCACAACTATCTAAATAATAAAGTGCCCCCTGGCACTGTCAGTATCCCTTTGGTACATGGTGACACATTCTTGGTACACGGTGACACATTCTTGGTACACGGTGACACATTCTTGGTACACGCTGACACATTCTTGGTACATGGTGACACATTCTTGGTACATACGACACATTCTTGGTACATGCTGACACATTCTTGGTACATGCTGACACATTCTTGGTACATGCTGACACATTCTTGGCAAATGCTGACACATTCTTGGTACATGCTGACACATTCTTGGTACATGGTGACACATTCTTGGTACATGGTGACACATTCTTGGTACATGCTGACACATTATTGGTACATGCTGACACATTCTTGGCAAATGCTGACACATTCTTGGCAAATGCTGACACATTCTTGGCAAATGCTGACACATTCTTGGTACATGCTGACACATTCTTGGTACATGGTGACACATTCTTGGTACATGGTGACACATTCTTGGTACATGGTGACACATTCTTGGTACATGGTGACACATTCTTGGTACATGGTGACACATTCTTGGTACATGGTGACACATTCTTGGTACATGCTGTGACACATTCTTGGTACATGCTGACACATTGGTACATGCTGACACATTCTTGGTACATGGTGACACATTCTTGGTACATGGTGACACATTCTTGGTACATGGTGACACATTCTTGGTACATGGTGACACATTCTTGGTACATGGTAACACATTCTTGGTACATGGTAACACATTCTTGGTACATGGTGACACATTCTTGGTACATGCTGACACATTCTTGGTACATGGTGACACATTCTTGGTACATGGTGACATTCTTGGTACATCATGACACATTCTTGGTAAATGGTGACACATTCTTGGTACATGGTGACACATTCTTGGTACATGGTGACACATTCTTCATTAGTTCCTGCTTTGAACATTTTATATAATGGTAAGCTTATATCGACATTGAGTGTGTTGTAAACGTGAATAGTTGAGCATGTTAACCTTGTTTAACCAGCTCTTTTATAGTGGAAAACCTTGATCTTAAATGTGACTATTTTACTGGAAAGTTTATTTGAACTAATTTTTGGCATGTTTATTGCCACTCCTGGCACACGTGTTGGACACAAGAGCATAAAACCACCAAAACTTTATGGACATTTTATATCAAAGTTTCACACAGACATATGAACAACTTTAACTTGACATTCTATCTCAATACAGTTCACATTTGTTACCAAATATATTTGAACCTCTCATAACGAGTTTAATTCGTTCCAGTCTCTTACTCGTTAAGTGAAACACTCGTTAAACGAAACAATTTTCCCCATACAAATCAATGTAAAATACGATAATGCGTTCCATGCTGAAAAACTATTCATTTTTCAAAAAAAAACTTATTAACATTTATTCAAATAAAATTACTTATGAATTGTTAAGGAGTGTAACAACTTGGAATACAATTTAGATTTGAAATAAAAATATGAATTTATGACAAATCATTAATCCTTTTTAACTATAAAACTGTCTAAAGACATTTGTTTTTGCCGACGCTTCAAAATTTGACGAAAATGTGTCACAGCATTATCATTGAATAAATTTGTAGCACGAATAGCCACCTCCTTATTAGGGTGATGCTTCTCAATGTACGATGCAACAGTTTCCCATGCTTTCAGCATTTCTCTTATTGCGCTAGAAGATTGTTGCTCTGCTACTTCCTCCTCCATTAATGAGCTCTCCTCCATAATTTCTTGGTACAAAACACGATGCAACTCCATTAGCTCTTTGGTGGTCAACTCTTGACTGTGCTCTTTCACAAGCTCTTCAGTATCGTTGTTGTCCACCTCAAGTCCCATGATATTTGCCAATGACTCAATCTCGTTAACTGTAGACTCCACAGGTACCGTTTCACAATCACATTCAACATCACTCTCCGGCAAAAGTTTTTTCCAAGCAGATTTGAGGGAAAAAGGGACTTCCCCTTTCCATGTAACTCGTTATGAGAAATGTCGCTCGTTAAAGGAGCAACTTCTTCACAATTTTTTTTGCTCGTTATGCTAATTACTCGTTATGAGAGGTGCTCGTTATGAGATGTTCCACTGTATTATTACATACTTTTGGTTGATACTAAAATAATATTATGCATGTATATCAAATAATCGATATTTCAATTCCATCGATTCCTTTATACATAGAAAAAATGTCAACATTTAGATTGACTCCACATACTTGTAATTATATTTAATTTAATACCACAAGCTGTCCATGATGCAACTACCAATGTTCTCAATCCTGGAAGGTATATTTGCTGAGACCTTGAATTCCAGTTCAAAGATTGTAGATCTACTTACTGGGACCTTGTATCACAAGTCAAAGTTTGCTAGGTCTACTTACCTGGACCTTGCATTCCAGTTCAAGGGCTGTAGGTCTACTAACTGGGACCTTGCATCACAAGTCAAAGGCTGCTAGTTCTACTTACTGGGACCTTCTATCACATGTCAAAGACTGCTAGGTCTACTTACTGGAACCTTGTATTCCAGGTCAAAGGCTGGCAGCGCAGCAATGTCGGCCATAATGGATTGGACATGACCTCTCTTTTGTATACCCATCTTGATGACCTCCCCTTCAGTGAGACCTTTAATGAACAAGGTGTTCTCAAACCCGTGGCTCTTAAAGGTCTCGGCATATTGTTTCTGTTACAGGAGTAGAGAAGATCCGCCCATTACAGGAATAAATATTTAGGAAGTGTTCTATAAATAAACCTTGACAGCTAGACACGATTTCATGAAATTAGTCTTATTTTTTTAAAAACTCTTTGCCCCTGTCAATTTTTGTGACGACATATCTTTTTTGTGTGTTGTATGTCATGACATCATTGTGACGACATATCTTTTTTGTGTGTCGTATGTCATGACATCATTGTGACGACATATCTTTTTGTGTGTCGTATGTTATGACATCATTGTGACGATATATCTTTTTGTGTGTCGTATGTCATGACATCATTGTGACGACATATCTTTTTTGTGTGTCGTATGTCATGATATCATTGTGATGACATATCTTTTTTGTGTGTCGTATGTCATGACATTATTGTGACGACATGTTTTGACATATTAAATTGTGCATTGCTTTCCAGCCCATCTCGTCATTGAGTTATAAAATATCTATTTATAGATTATTTTTTACCGACTAATAAAAATACTGGCGACCATTTTGTTTCTGTGTTAGAAAAATCTGACCTACCGGAAATTCGGCGGGAAGCCACTGTTCCACTGGGATCGGTATATTTTGGGCCGATGAATCTGTGGTGTCAAAGCCAAGGTCATCATTCTCAAGGTTGTCCTGGAATTCTGATGTTGAGCAAAGGGAAGATGATTTTTGTTTTCATTTGGAAACTATTTTTGTTTTGATCTACACATTAAAAGAGAATTTTAAAAACGAAAGTAAATGATGCCAGACTAATGGCCTCTCTGGTCACTCACCTCCTGCATCTTGCATGTCCAAGTTCTCTATACTCTGGTACGGCACAGCGGTGTCCTCAAACTGCGATGTTTGTCTCAGGCCGCCGGAGTGGGTTTGTACCCCGACACTTACACGTTCAGTTGTCTCCCGTGGGGCATCACGACAACAGCTGAGAACCATTGACAACGAAGTTCTCATTTTAGTTTCTTTTTTTATTTTTTTTTTATTTTTTTAAAATCCTTTTAATATTGATTAGATTTCTATACAGCATGAGAACCCGTGAAAAGAAAGTAGCGGGGATCATATAACAAGGACAAAATTGAACATTGAAAATTAACCTACTTCAGTATGCAGACATGGCTTTGAATCCTACCCGCATGTGTCATCTACTGGGCCAGCCTTAAAGGTGCCTTAACTTTGGCACCCCTTTAAAGTATGATCATTAAAAAAGTGGGCATAAGGTAGTGAGGCTATTACCTAACTTGTTGCTGTTTTTTTTTTTCCAGCAACACATGTTCATTAAAAAAAATTCCAACCTTGCATTTTTTACAGTATGAACACTTAACCTACCGTGGACAGTATGAACAATTAGTCTACCGTGGACAGTATGAACCATTAGTCTACCGTGGACAGTATGAACAATTAGTCTACCGTGGACAGTATGAACAATTAGTCTACCGTGGACAGTATGAACAATTAGTCTACCGTGGACAGTATGAACAATTAGTCTACCGTGGACAGTATGAACAATTAGTCTACCGTGGACAGTATGAACAATTAGTCTACCGTGGACAGTATGAACAATTAGTCTACCGTGGACAGTATGAACAATTAGTCTACCGTGGACAGTATGAACAATTAGTCTACCGTGGACAGTATGAACAATTAGTCTACCGTGGACAGTATGAACAATTAGTCTACCGTGGACAGTATGAACAATTAGTCTACCGTGGACAGTATGAACAATTAGTCTACCGTGGACAGTATGAACAATTAGTCTACCGTGGACAGTGTGAACAATTAGTCTACCGTGGACAGTGTGAACAATTAGTCTACCGTGGACAGTATGAACAATTAGTCTAACGTGGACAGTATGAACAATTAGTCTACCGTGGACAGTATGAACAATTAGTCTACCGTGGACAGTATGAACAACTATCCTACCATGGGCAGTATGAACAACTATCCTACCGTGGGCAGTATGAACAATTAGCCTACCATGGGCAGTATGAACAACTATCCTACCATGGGCAGTATGAACAACTATCCTACCGTGGGCAGTATGAACAACTATCCTACCATGGGCATTATGAACAACTATCCTACCGTGGGCAGTATGAACAATTAGCCTACCATGGGCAGTATGAACAACTATCCTACCATGGGCAGTATGAACAACTATCCTACCGTGGGCAGTATGAACAATTAGCCTACCATGGGCAGTATGAACAACTATCCTACCGTGGGCAGTATGAACAATTAGCCTACCATGGGCAGTATGAACAATTAGCCTACCATGGGCAGTATGAACAACTATCCTACCATGGGCAGTATGAACAATTAGCCTACCGATGACATTTTTGTCCTCGCCTTTAGATCAGCAAATCTTTTTATTGCACTTTCTATTTTTCTTCTATGGCACCCCACATGCAATTAATTTTTTTTCCTATTTTGGAAGATCGCTGATGGCGCCCTAAGCACATGGCGCCCTTGGCAACTGTTTAAGTTGCCGATACCTTGAGCCGGCCCTGGTCATCTTTAGGTCAAAGATTAAGATGGTTCTTCTTCACACGAAGACTAGGATGTCTAACAAATGACAATATGTCACAGGATGTTATAAAATGTAGTCCACGTTTTCATGCACTCAAATGTATCTCTACGCATCGTATTTGTGGAGAGAAAACCTTGACCTTGGGCTTATCTGTATCAACATTATGAGAGCCGAGACTTACAAAAAGATCTTCTTGTAGAAGCGAGTCAACGTCTTCTTCCAGGACAACGGCGCGATGGTGGTGGACGTGCTGACTCCTTCTCGCGTACCTTGAGAATAGACACAAATGTGTGGACATTGCTGGCACAGTCAATTGTGATAGTGATCATAAGAAAATGTATGTGGTCCTAGAATAGACAAACATGTATGGGCATTGCTGGTATGGTCACCTGAGTAAGTGAGAATAAGAAATGATATGGGGTCCTAATTAACACACCAGGTAGAGGATGAGTATTCTACATATCCAATGTTTAACCTTGACTGTTCTTCAAAGTTTTGGAGAAATGTATTCTGTCAGGTCACGTGACACCCCAAAGCAGGATTTCAAAAGGACAGACTTTTTCTGGTCACATGACGCCGGAGTAGGATTTAAAAGGGACATGGGCTTATTCTGATCACATAACACCAGAGTAGGATTTCAAAGGGACATTGACTTTCTCTGGTCACATGACAATAGAGAAAGATTTCCAAGGGACATGGACATTTTCTGGTCACATGAGAAGGATTTCAAGAGATATGAAATTTTGTGGGTGGGTTTTTTTAATTTCTCAGAACATGCATTGCTAAAATTGGTCCTCGCTTCAGCCTCATCATTTGTTTGTGCTCCAGAGTATCTTAACCCTTCAATATGGATCTTGGGTTAAAATGTTCTCTCGTCTGTAAGGGTTTCGACCATCTGGTACTCACCCCAGCTGGAGTCTGTGAGGTTGCAGATGCTGTAGATGATCAGGACCAAGTACGCCGAGGGCAGACACAGCAGGTACCAGATGCCATGCAGCAGGCACGTGAACTCACGAGGGTGGAGGAGGCCGCCCAGCACGAACATGCCCACCAGGAAAGCCAGGTAGATGGTCGTCACGGACGCAGGGATGTCGATGCTGACGTCTGCAGAGTATGGTGTTGTGATCAGAGCAATTAATGGTGTTCTGATCAGAGTAATGTATGGTTTTGTGATCAGAGCAGTGTACGGTGTTGTGATCTGAGCAATTTATGGTGTTGTGATCAAAGCAATGTACGGTGTTGTGATCAGAGCAGTGTACGGTGTTGTGATCAGAGCAATATATGGTGTTGTGATCAGATCAATATATGTTGTTGTAATCGAAAAATGGTGCATTGAAAAGTAAATAGTAGTAAAAACTTTATTTGATCTGTCCACATGAACTTTGTAAAGCTTTATTTGATATATTCATAAGATCTTTGTTATAAATCAAGTTATTAATGATATCTAAATCAAAGAATAATTTAGCCCTAAGAAAAGTTTAACTCGAACAATTTAAATCAAAGAACAATCCAACTATAATAACTATTAAACACTAAGAACTATTTAAATCAAACCTCAATTTAACTAAAAGAACAATTTAACTACAAGAATTTGAGGAAAAATAATCATTTCCATTTTTTTTTTCATTGTTAATTATACAAATATCTCAAACGTGGAATATGTCACGCCGGGTTAAAGAAGGATAGTTAGATATTCCATAAGAGCAAATTTATTTTTCTTGGAAATAAAAAATTCATGAAATAAATAACAGATATAATAGAAAAGTTAATAAAGACAAGATGTGACCAACATCCGACTGATAGATGTGACCAACATCCGACAGATAGATGTGACCAACATCCAACAGATAGATGTGACCAACATCCAACAGATAGATGTGACCAACATCCGACAGATAGATGTGACCAACATCCGACAGATAGATGTGACCAACATCCGACAGATAGATGTGACCAACATCCAACAGATAGATGTGACCAACATCCAACAGATAGATGTGACCAACATCCAACAGATAGATGTGACCAACATCCAACAGATAGATGTGACCAACATCCAACAGATAGATGTGAACAACGTTCCATAGGAAGGTGTGACCAACATCCGACAGGAAGATGTGACCAACGTTCCATAGGAAGGTGTGACCAACATCCGACAGGAAGATGTGACCAACATCCGACAGGAAGATGTGACCAACATCTGACAGGAAGATGTGACCAACATCCGACAGGAAGATGTGACCAACATCTGACAGGAAGATGTGACCAACATCCGACAGGAAGATGTCATCAACATCCCAGAGGAAGATGTGACCAACATCCCAGAGGAAGAAATGTCCAACATCCCAGAGGAAGATGTGTCCAACAACCCAGACGAAGATGTGTCCAACATCCCAGAGGAAGATGTGACCAACATCCCAGAGGAAGATGTGTCCAACATCCCAGAGGAAGATGTGACCAACATCCCAGAGAAAGATGTGACCAACATCCCAGAGGAAGATGTGACCAACATCCCAGAGGAAGATGTGTCCAACGTCCCAGAGGAAGATGTGACCAACATCCCACAGGAAGATGTAACATTTCACGGGAATAGATGATCAACATCTCACAGGAGGATGTGACCAACATTTCAAGGGAGTAGATGACCAACATCTCACAGGGAGATGTGACCAACATTTCACGGGAATAGATGATTAACATCTCACTGGAGGATGTGACCAACATTTCACGGGAATAGATGTGAGATGTGACAAACCACATGGCAAACCCACAGGGAGATGTGACAAACCACAGAACAACCCCACAGGGATATGTGACAAACCACAGAGCAACCCCACAGGGAGATGTGACAAACCACAGAGCAACCCCACAGGGAGATGTGACAAAGCACAGAGCAACCCCACAGGGAGATGTGACAAACCACAGAACAACCCCACAGGGAGATGTGACAAACCCCATATGGAGATTTGTGGGTCCTTTGGGTTAAGATCCAGCGTTTATTTAGCCAGGAAGAAAACTAACTTCTAGCTTGTCTAGGGCCAAACTGTCAATTAGTGACGACCATTGAGCATGAATTTTCTTATGTATTTTATATACATTGACAGATGTTCAATTCATAAGACATCACAATCTCTCTATTCCCGTGTGGTCTGAAAACTTTTTTTTTTAAATAGTGCATCTCCTCATCTTTATGAAATAGATAACATCTCATTATCATCGGCCATTTTTATACTCGCTAACTTAATCTTTTTAATAGTCTACCCATGGTTTAGTTTAATTTGATCATCTACGTCACTTCCGCGTATCATAAAACTTTCCGTCATTCTCAGACAGGTATCCAGACGACCTTGATATGTCACCAACTCAACCGTTGGACATGATGACGTAGGCTATGCACTGACTCGTATTGTAACAATGTTAGAGGCTAGAGGCTTCTTTGTCCCACTTATTTCATGCCAACTTTACTACAACTGTCAACAAACTGGAGACTTATGTGAACTAGTACCTCCCCTGAAGGTTGGGGGTGGGGTATGTCTATCTTATCTTATCTTATTATCTGATCTTATGGAGTCGAAGCTGATAAATAAATTAATGGGAAAGAGGTTAGTGATGATAGTGTTGAAAGCAGGGGCAACAGTATCAGGATACAATTTGGGAATCTCTTCCCCTGGTGTGTTCTCAGCAGCTGCCTTACGTTGGTTCGGTCGTTTGGTTGTAGGTGTCAACTGTGTCACGTTAGGTGGTGGCGAGTCGCCTCCCTGGTCGTGCACTGACAGGTCTATGACAATTTGTTCGGCTGTCCCGACAGCCACAGCACACATGATGACAGCATAGACAAAAGTGTACAGCTTTGCAACCTGTGGACAAAATTGCGTTGAAATGGTTCAAAATAACGTTGAAATGGTTCAAAATCACCCCTTCGCTTACTTTATTTAGCTCTTCAATGTAGCGCCTCTATTTAGCTTCTCTATTTAGCTCATCTATTTAGCTACTATTTGGAAAATTTGGACAAATAAATTTCATTATTGAAATTACCCAAAAAAATTGATATATCTTTGCTTCTTAATCCTGTGATTGTGAAAACTGGAAGGAATGAATGCTTCATGACTGAAGGACTTGTGCTTAATTTACTGAGTACGGTTCGTACCCGATGTTTACTCATTTTTTCTCTACCTTGAGTACAAGCGAAAGGGGACTTGTCAACAAATTGTTTTAGAAACCGTATGATACAGGAATTTTGAGCTGAATGGTGAACATTAGCTTTAAATGCCAGTGCAGATATGGATTTTTACATTGCTGGCTTTAAAGTTTTTTTTTCTGAAATTCCATCAAATCACAAGAGAAAAAGTGTCCTTTCCTTTAATGCCAGGCATCAAAGACAGCAAGCCAGCCTCCACATAGTGACAGGACGAACACGGTACTCACCAAAAGGTGCAGTCAGGGAGTGCCATGTGACAGGACGAACAAGGTACTCATCAAGAGGTGCAGTCAGGGAGTGTCAATGTGACAGGACGAACAAGGTACTCACCAAGAGGTGCAGTCAGGAAGTGCCGTGTGACCAATGACTTTGACCCCATACACAACATTACGTCATTATACCGCTACCTTGCAAGGTACTCACCAACAGTTGCGTGTCACCACGTGTCGTGAGGCACACGATGGCGTACCCGACACACATGATCACTTGGAGAATGAGACCAGCGGTGGCGTTGAAGTCCCAGGCGAACTCGAGACCTCCTGGGGACCGAGCAGAGACATTTGATAAATTTGTTTGCATTAAGTGAGAATATGTTTTTATATAGTATAGTAGAGGCCGCATTCAAGCCGCACGAAAGACATAGAACAGAATGTCTCAAAGTTTCAATAACAATGCAAAAAAAACTTCTCTCCTGAAAGTAATCATGAGCAAACAGAACCAAAATAGTAATAATAGTATTTAAAAGACAAGAATGCAGAGCTAATCTGGCAACTGTAAAATGGCTTGATATATGTTGGGATTTTTTTTTAGATCTGATTGGCCCTTTTAAATCTGATTGGCTTTTTTTTTTTTTTTTTTTTTTATTTGTTTTTGTTTTTTTTTGTTTTTATTGTTTCTTTTTTAGATCGGATTGTCTCTTTTAGATCTAATTGTTTCCTTTTAAATCTGATTGGCTCTTTTAAATCTGAATGGCTCTTTTAGATCTAATTGGCTGTTTTAGATCTTTTTGACATTTTAAGATCTGCTGCACTCCGCAAATCATAGATTTGATCACCTGTATGAGGTTTCAATCAAACTACAGATCTCAACACGTTGACCAAAGGAAGTTCTTATAGCCATTTCTTTCCTTTTCTTTTAAATTGTTCTTCCCAACCAAACACGACATTTTAATATATTGCCCAAATTAGGGTTCCAACAGTTTTTAAAAATATATATATATAATTGCTAAGGTACCGGTACACACTAAATATATTTTTGAATGACGCTGAGTCATATCGTTCAACTTTGTCGAATGACGCGAAGAACAGAATTTAGAAATTGAAGGTGTTTGATCAAGATATAAATAGATCGATAAATTTGATTTTTTTAAATTCCTCATGAAATTTTATATATTAAATGTTGTTTTTTTTAAATTAAATTAATTGAACAGGAGATAGATTATTGTCTGTGGTCAGTCTTTGAACTGGAGATAGATGATTGTCTGTGGTCAGTCTTTGAACTGGAGATAGATGATTGTCTGTGGTCAGTCTTTGAACTGGAGATAGATGATTGTCTGTGGTCAGTCTTTGAACTGGAGATAGATGAGTGTCTGTGGTCAGTCTTTGAACTGGAGATAGATGATTGTCTGTGGTCAGTCTTTGAACTGGAGATAACTGATTGTCAGTGGTCAGTCTTTGAACAGGAGATAGATGATTGTCTGTGGTCAGTCTTTGAACAGGAGATGAATGATTGTCGGTGGTCAGTTTTTGAACAGGAGATGAATGATTGTCTGTGGTCAGACTTTAACGAACCTGCAACAACCAGAATCAATGTGCTCGGGGAAATGAGTGTAGAGAAGAGTAGCAGCCCTTGGTAGAGTAGAAAAACAGGAGTAAGCCGTCGGTTGAAGAGGGCGATGTACTCCCACTCCTGGGGGAGTGAACACAGATATATACATGGACATATTCAATATTTAATTTATTAATATATATGTATGGATCTATTTATTAATTTTTTTTTTTGTTGGTTGGTTGTTTTCGGAGGGGGTGTGGTGTGAGTTCAAATATAAATCTATACTAAGATCTGAACAAGAAGCTTCCTTGTAAAGTAATGCATTAGCTTGATGAAGTTAATTGAAAGTAATTTAACAAGAATGTCACGATTAGCTTTGTTTAAAAGTAAGCTTTAATGCGCTTGTTTATTTCAAGACAAAACCGAGAGAGCTGTATACACTTCACCATTCTCCGGCGTACACACTCATATTTCGTTCATTACATCTCCCTCACTACATCTCCCTCCTTACATCTCCCTCACTACATTTCCCTCCTTATATCTCCCTCCTTACATCTCCCTCCTTACATCTCCCTCCTTACATCTCCCTCCTTACATCTCCCTCCTTATATATCTTCCTTACACCTCCCTCGTTAATATCCTTCCTTACACCTCCCTCGTTAATCTCCTTCCTTACACCTCTCTCGTTACATCCCCCTCCTTACATCTCCTACGTTACATCTCCCTCTTACATCTCCCCTACATATACTTGAAGTATAAATTACTAAATATGTTATTTCTGACCTTGAGCATCAAAGATCTTACACAAAATGTAGATTAAAACATATAAAATCTATCAATCTTAAAAGAGCTGTTAACATTTTTTTTTAAAACTTAATCGAATGCCTTGACCTTTATAATGAGCATCATGTTAGCCAGGGTCGAGGCCACCCAGCGGCGGCGCTGCTTATAAAACTCATCAAACTCTGAAGGGCAGTTGGTGCTGTTTTCTGAAGCAGCGCAGTATTCGATTCTCCAGCCACTTTGTACCTGTGTAAGTTATAACAGAGAAATACAGTAGTCGCTTCTCCAGCCACTTTGTACCTGTGTAAGTTATAACAGATAAATACAGTAGTCGCTTCTCCAGCCACTTTGTACCTGTGTTAAGTTATAACAGATAAATACAGTAGTCGCTTCTCCAGCCACTTTGTACCTGTGTAAGTTATAACAGATAAATACAGTAGTCGCTTCTCCAGCCACTTTGTACCTGTGTAAGTTATAACAGATAAATACAGTAGTCGCTTCTCCAGCCACTTTGTACCTGTGTTAAGTTATAACAGAGAAATATAGTACTTGATTCAAAGCCCCTTTTGCAGGGGCGTAACTAGGGTTAGTGCCACCGGATTGCCTATATTTTTCTTACCCCCGTTTAAATAACAAAAAAAAAAAAAACTAAATTTAAAAAAACGCCGAAACGTTGGTCGAAAGCAACGCCACCTCGCCCCACCCCTTCCTACGTCACTGCAGTTGGTCGAAAGCAACGCCACCTCGCCCCGCCCCTTCCTACGTCACTGCAGTTGGTCGAAAGCAACGCCACCTCGCCCCGCCCCTTCCTACGTCACTGCAGTTGGTCGAAAGCAACGCCACCTCGCCCCTCCCCTTCCTACGTCACTGCAGTTGGTCGAAAGCAACGCCACCTCGCCCCTCCCCTTCCTACGTCACTGCAGTTGGTCGAAAGCAACGCCACCTCGCCCCTCCCCTTCCTACGTCACTGCAGTTGGTCGAAAGCAACGCCACCTCGCCCCTCCCCTTCCTACGTCACTGCAGTTGGTCGAAAGCAACGCCACCTCGCCCCGCCCCTTCCTACGTCACTGCAGTTGGTCGAAAGCAACGCCACCTCGCCCCGCCCCTTCCTACGTCACTGCACTTTGGCCCTGCCTATGATATAGCAGAGAAATACATCAGCAACATTCCAGTGGTTCATAGCAGAAGGAGAGAATAAATGAAACCAGCTTGTTATATTTCAAAAACGTTTGGATTTTAAGGAAAGAGGGGGGAAGGGGGGTATTCTCAGCACAAAATTAGTCATCATGATACCAAGTTCTAGGCCTTACTCTGCTGGCCCCCTCCCCTGCCATATATCAATATAAATTCTCTCCGGTTGTTGGCGCCCCATTAAGTGTATATTTAAGCCAGGGGACACTCAAAAATTTTCAAACGCCATCCAAATCCCTGGATTTCTTAAGGTTGAATTTTAAATTTTTTTTAAAGCTTATGGTGGAAACAGAAAAATGGAATATATTTGAAAATCGAAGAAAAATTAATTAAAATTGTTGACATCTGAAGGGCGAGTCCCCGGAAAGCTACCCCCGGTATTCCCATGTCTTAAGACGGCACTGAGTCTCATTACTAACAATAAATATACACTGAGACACGTCCCATCACTCACTATTAGTGTACGCAAGGACATATCCCATGACGAATATTAATGTACACTGAGACATGTCTCTTAATTCACCATTAATCTATACAACCACCTGTCACATTACTTACTATTAACATACACATCCGCCTGTCACACGACGCACCATTATTGTGCACAACCACCTGTCACGTAACTCAACATTAATGTGCACAAATGCCTTCACACGACTCACCATTATTGTGCACAACATCCTGTCACGTAACTCAACATTAATGTGCACAAACGCCTTCACACGACTCACCATTATTGTGCACAACCACCTGTCACATGACTCACCATCAATGTGCACAGTCACCTGTCAAATGACTCACCATTAATGTGCACAGCCACCTGTCTTCCCCCATATCTTTGGTCAGGAAATCGAACGCCGTCTCCACCTTCTTGCAGTACTTTGGTAGAATGTCCTTCAGCGCCCGGCACCTGTACACACTGAAACATCCTGGGGCACACAGCACAGAGCCTAGGACGTGCTCGGCAGCCTGAAGAGTCAACACGTACATTTGCACCCCATTACAATGTAAAAAAAAAAATTGATTAACATCATTCATTGACCCCTAGCACAAATAAAAATATTTCCAAATATCTTTAAATCAACCCTTGCATGTTTTGTTTTTTTCTTTTGTTTGTTGGTTTTTTTTTTTTTTTGGGGGGGGGGGGGGGGGTTTTTTTTTTTTTTTAGGGCGGGGGGGGGGGAGATTATTTTACATGGAAGTATTGACAAAATATGTGATTTTATTATTTTAGGGTGACACACAAAAATACGGGAACTATGGACTTAAGCACCATCGTGATTTTATAGCCTCGGAATGACCTTGAGCATTCTTAGTCTGCGGTCACAATGTCTCAAGTTTATAGCACATTTTTTATCGGACGCTACACGTCCTAACACGGCCGAACACGACCGAACAAGGCCGAACCTGACCGAACATGACGGAACACGACCAATAACGGAACAAAGATTGTTTGTGATTGTATTTGGCAAAGAGATGTATTGTGTAGCCGTGTTGTGGGTTTTTGTACAACTTGTCTTGTTGGTGATCGTATTTGGCGTAGAGATGTATTGTGTAGCCGTGTCGTGTGTTTTTGTAAAACTTGTCTTGTCAGTGATCGTATTTGGCGTAGTGATGTATTGTGTAGCCGTGCCAAATGTTTTTGTAAAATTTGGCTTGTCAGTGAGCGTGTTTGGCGTAGAGATGTATCGTGTAGCTGTTGCTATGTGGTTTTGGTTGATGACGTTTTCGGGTATGTGTGATGGCGTTCTTTGTTGTTATGAATCGGCAGATTTACTTATCAAATATAACCAACCTAGACAGTGAATTGAATATTTTAAGGTATCGATTATGTTTAGGTATCGATTATCAAGATTACAACACATATTCAAGATTACCCCACATTATCAAGATTACAACACATAATTAAGATTACAACACATAATCAAGATTACCACACACTATCAAGATTACCACACACTATCAAGATTACCACACACTATCAAGATTACCACACATTATCAAGATTACCACACATTATCAAGATTACAGCACATTATCAAGATTACCACACATTATCAAGATTACAACACATAATCAAGATTACAACACATTCTCAAGATTACAACACATAATCAAGATTACAACATATACTCAAGGTTACCACACATTATCAAGATTACAGCACATAATCAAGATTACTGCACATAATCAAGATTACAACACATAATCAAGATTACAACACATAATCAAGATTACAGCACATTATTAAGATCACAACACATAAACAAGATTACAACACATAATTAAGATTACAGCACATAATCAAGATTACAACACATAATCAAGATTACAGCACATAATTAAGATCACAACACATAAACAAGATTACAACACATAAGATTACAACACATAATCAAGATTACAGCACTTACCTTTTGAAACCAGTGACCCACGGCATACTCGAACACCTGATACCAGACAAGGGGTCCTGACCCCATTGGATGCGTGCGGGCACAGACCGCTCCTGGGATGGCCACAAAAACAAAGATTAATGTTCAACGATCACTTACGAATTGTTGATGACACTGAGACACACGGACACGGTGAGACACACAGACACGGTGAGACACACAGACACGGTGAGACACACAGACACGGTGAGACACACAGACACGGTGAGACACACAGACACGGTGAGACACACAGATACGGTGAGACACACAGACACGGTGAGACACACCGACACGGGGAGACACACAGACACGGTGAGACACACAGACACGATGAGACACACAGACATGGTGAGACACACAGACACGGTGAGACACACAGACACGGTGAGACACACAGACACGGTGAGACATACAGCCACACTGAGACACACAGACACGGTGAGACAAGTTACAGACATCCATTCCATAATGAATGTTACATTTTCTGCATGATCTGTGAACATTTAGGGAGCTAAAGAGTAAACCTAGACTCATAAAAAATAGAAGCTCATGTCTAGAGCTGACCTATTGACGAGTTTCTTGACATGAGGTCAAGCAGAGCTAGAACTGACCTATGGACGAGTCTCTTGACATGAGGTCAAGCAGAGCTTTGACCGAGTCCGGTGTGAACTTGACGTCAGCATCTGTGGTCAGGATGTACGTCTCCTCCCCAGGACGGGCTGTTGGTCAGTACAAGACAAGATCATTGGTCAGCAGCAGATAAATCATTGGTTAGTAGCAGACGAAATCATTGGTCAGTAGCAGACACAACATTTTAAACATTGATCCGTAGCAGACAAAACATTGGTCATTATCAGACAAAACATTGGTCAGTAGCAGACAAAACATTGGTCAGTAGCAGACAAAACATTGGTCAGTAGCAGACAAAACATTGGTCATTATCAGACAAAACATTGGTCATTATCAGACAAAACATTGGTCAGTAGCAGACAAAACATTGGTCGCACTTTTTTCCCCATGAACTTCCCCAACACTCCTGTGTCCCTAGGGAGGTGTCTCACCTGAGTCCTTGAGAAAGTCTAACACGTAGGACATGTACATCACCTGGCTCCACCGTTTCTTGTTTTTGACCTGGACATTAGAGGTGGTCAGTTTTCTTATTTTAAATAAACAATAAACAAATTTAAAAGAATAACAATTGTAATTGATGACGAAGTCTTAATATTTGTACGAACTAACTATTTTTAAAGAGATTGCTGTCAATGTTCCAATTCGCTGTCTTTTCAATGGTGCTTGATCATCAAATTGCTGTCTTTCAAATGGGTTTTAAGACATCAAATAGTTTTGTATCAAATGGGTGTTTTTAAACACCAAAATGGTGTCTTTGAGATAGATGTTTAGACTTATCAAAGTGATGTCTTTCAGGTGGATGTATAGACTTATCAAATCAATTTTGTTTAATTTTTGCTCACCAGATTGTTGTCCTTGAGATGGATGTTGAAGGTCATCTGTTCCTTGGTCCTGGCCGTGCTTATGGGCAGCCCCCAGCTGAGCCTCATGCCGTACGGCGTGGCTACTTTAGTGCAGTTGCCAGGTTTAACCTCTGGTAGACAGAAGGTAAGGTTTAACTTCTGGTAGATAGAAGGTGAGGTTTAACTTTTGGTAGATAGAAGGTAAGGCTTAACTTCTGGTAGATAGAAGGCAAGGTTTAACCTCTGGTAGATAGAAGGTAAGGTTTAACCTCTGGTTGATAGAAGGTAAGGTTCAACTTCTGGTAGATAGAAGGTAAGGTTTAACTTCTGGTAGATAGAAGGTAAGGTTTAACTTCTGGTAGACAGAAGATAAGGTTTAACTTCTGGTAGATAGAAGGTAAGTTTTAACCTCTGGTAGATAGAAGGTAAGGTTTAACTTCTGGTAGATTGAAGGTAAGGTTTAACTTCTGGTAGATAGAAGATACGTTTTAACTTCTGGTAGATAGAAGGCAAGGCTTAACTTCTGGTAGACAGAAGGTAAGGTTTAACTTCTGGTAGATAGAAGGTAATATTTAACTTCTGGTAGATAGAAGGTAAGGTTTATATTTTGGTAGATAGAAGGTAATGTTTAACTTCTGGTAGATAGAAGGTAAGGAGTTACTTCTCTCTTTCAAAACTTACATTTATTGTATGGAACAACAAGTAGAAATAGAAATAAGTACTATGGTACTGAGGTTATCAAAGGAGAAAGTACTCACATGTATAGTTGGGGTTAGGCTATGGGTCATTATATTATTAGACTGAACACCTAATGTTTATTACAGTATAAGAATGAGTTTAAATGTTTATTTAAGTAATTAATACTCTTAGGTCCACATCCTTAATATACATTTACGTAACACCCTTAGGTCCACATACCCAATGTTTACCCTCAGGTCCACATACCCAATGTTTCCTCCAGCAACGAGACGAGATTGAGCGCGAACTCCGAGAGTTTGCCGTTGTGGACGCCTCCATCAAACAGGATGTGCGACTCAAAGAATGTCTCGCCCTCTTGCTGGGCCACGTTGACCTTGGCTAGCGACTCCAGGAGTTGCTTCATTTCCCCCTCATCCTGAGGAACATTTCATTTGGAGGGTTAAATTGATTTTTCAATAGAAGAATTGGCTAAAATTGAATGATTCCCAAGTTCATGTCTGCAAATATCATACCAGCTATGGTACAATGTTACAAAACTGTGAGTACACCATATCCTTTATCCGTAAAACTTTTGACAACCTTAATATGAACCTTCTCATCACTGGATACATTTCTGTACACCGTAGTACAAAACTTCACATATCGGTACGGCGTGGTACAAACCCACTTCTCTCAGTCCATTGTGGGAAAAAACTCACCTTTCGGTACATCGTGGTACAAAACTCACCTCTTTGTACATCGTGGTACAAAACTCACCTCTCGGTACATCGTGGTACGAAACTCCCCTCTCGGTACATCGTAGTACAAAACTCACCTTTCGGTAATTGTGGTACAAAACTCACCTCTCGGTACATCGTGGTACAAAACTAACCTCTCGGTAATTGTGGTACAAAAATTACATCTCGGTACGGCATGGTACATCATGGTACAAAACTCACCTATTGATGCATCGTGGTACATCGTAGTACAAAACTCACCTCTTGGTACGGCGTGGTACAAAACTTACCTCTTGGTACATCGTAGTACAAAACTAACCTCTCAGTACATCGTTGTACAAAACTCACCTCACGGTACATTGTGGTACGAAACTCCCCTCTCGGTACATCGTGGTACAAAACTCCCCTCTCGGTACATCGTGGTACGAAACTCACCTCTCGGTACATCGTGGTACGAAACTCACCTCTCGGTACATCGTGGTACAAAACTCACCTCTCAGTACATCGTGGTACAAAACTCCCCTCTCGGTACATCGTGGTACAAAACTCACCTCTCGGTACATCGTGGTACGAAACTCCCCCCTCGGTACATCGTGGTACAAAACTCACCTCTCGGTACATCGTGGTACATATGTACACTCGTGTTTTCACGGATCTGAACCCTGGCCATCTGGTCACACGCCCAGCCTGTATGCTCTGCTTCCTGTTCAACAACAGCCACACGTCCAACGCCGCGCCATTGTAGCCTGGGATCCAGAACAACTGAGGAAGAAAGCCAAACTATAGCATTCTGAACAAATTTGGTGAAATAAATGAAATTTTAGCATTCTCAACAAATTTGGTGAAATAAATGAAATTTTAGCATTCTCAACAATTTGATGAAATAAATGAAATTTTAGCATTCTCAACAATTCGATGAAATAAATGAAAATTTAGAATTCTCAATAATTTGATGAAATAAATGAAAATTTAGCATTCTCAACAATTTGATGAAATAAGTGATAATTTAACACTCTGGAAAATTTGATGAAATAAATGAGACTTGAGCATTTTAAACAATTTGATGAAATAAATTAAACTTTATCTAGTGTCTAAAACTTGGTTGTAATAAGTGCATATTAATGCAACTGACTTATATTAATATGTATACCGACTGAAGTTCTGATGTAATTTTGGGCAACGTTCCTCTCATTATCAATAATTTCATATGTCATTTTGAGATAGTATAAGTTCTAACGGACAAGTGTCTAGCCAGCTACCTGACTATCCATGTATTACTATCAAGTCGATTCAAATAGGTTTCAAATACATCTGGAGCTCTGCTTCGCCCTCCCAAAATTTGTGTACAAAGTTGTAAGATCTGTACAAATTTTTTTCAAGTTTAATTTCACAAATTTTTTTCAAGTTTAATTTCACAAATTTTTTCAAGTTTGATTTCACAAATTTTTTTCAAGTTTAATTTCACAAAGAGTTGAGTTTGCGTATACTACACAGTGGAAAACATTTCTGCCACTAAGTCTACTAGCTATTTCTATGATGGTGGGTTATTGGTAATGTTCTCGTTGAATGGCAGTGTTACGGTCTCTAGGATCAATACAGATCCTTAAGCAGACACCCTTTTATTCAACGATAACCAGTGAGTTGACCCATGCCGTGGGATGATCCACTTTCTCAATGACACATTCATTTTCCATGCGCTCTATTTCTTTCTTGAGGTCATCTCGCAATGCCGCTGAAACTTTCTAGCAGCATGTACCACTGGTATAATAAGTGGGACAATTTTTATGGTGTACTCTTCTTCCATGGAACCAAGTCCATTGAATACATCTGCATAGGAAGACAATGTTTCATCTCCAATAACATCCACTTTTAAAAATAAGATTGAGTTGCTGGCGACCTGGAAGTCCCATGATTGGCTTTGATTATGTTTTCACAGTTTAAATCTCCAACATCTCAATTTTTTTCCTTTACTGTGTATTTGACCAGTGCCTTGCCTACTACGGAAAATCGTTCACCACTGTATGTCGTAAGCCTTGCAGTTGACTTTTGAAGTCCTCTCTTTCGATGTTGACTAAACAATGTGTGTGGGAGAATGTTTACCTGCACTCCAATGTCCAGTGTGAAGGTTATTTGCCTGCCCTTAAGAGTCACCACCGAACGCTATTCAATGAGGAACGCCTCTTCACTGGAGATAACTCTTATCTTCTGACTGGTAAGTGACAGCTCTAATAGGATTTGACGTGCGCACAGAAGAAACATGATTCTGTTTGCCACAGTTTTGACATAATTGACTATATGCTGGACATTCTCTTGGTAGATGCTTCTTGCCACAATAAATGCACTTTGTAGTTGTGCGTGGTCTTCTTGATCTCCCTGAATCTGACGTCACGGCCTGTACACCACCTTCTTCATTCATTAGTTTGAGCTGCCACTCCATTGTCTCCGCCACCATTTACTCTGCCTTAATGAGGATCAGTTCAGACTCTCTAAGTAGTCTAGCTCTGACATTGTCACTCTTTATACCTCCTACAATTATGTCTTTATCAAAGAGTCTTTGAGACTTTTTGAATTCACAAGACTTTGCCTGGAATTTGAGGTCGTTTTAAAACAAACTATCAAACCTTTCTCCGGCACTCTTGACCTTTTTGAACACAAAAACATAAGCCTTTCAATTCTCACATTCTTTCTTGGTAAGCAGTGACTTTCAAATTTCCTCAAAATACAATTTACAGTGTGGAAAGACGTATTTATGTCACATTCTTAACAAATCCACTGGAACGTATTGAAAACTTCAACTGCATCCTTGCCTATCACATGCAGTAAAGTCATGAGCTGCACCTCGTTAATCTTGGTATACAGTCCACTGACGGTCTTGTGAATTTCAAATGACCGCTTGAATCTTGGCCAATGCACAGCAACATTTCCATTCAATGCTAGCTTTTGTGACGGGTGGTTTCGGTCATCTGACACCATGTCATATATTAAAATAAAATATCAACTCAAGTCTGTGGTGTGTGTAGCAACTACCCCTTACTCACCATTCTACATTCTTTGACACCATACTCACTCCAGTTCTCTAACCAATATTCACGCATTTCAGTTTTAACATTCATGAAAACAACTCACCACGTCCAGTCATATACAGCGTGATAACAACACATGACAATCAGGTCAAAAAGTTCATTCCAAACACACAACACTCAAGTTTTCTGGGCATTAAAAAAGCATACACCAGAGTGAAGGAATTATTTAACATTTTTTTCATAAAAAATACCAAAATAAACTTAACTGCAAATCAGCTGCAATAAATAAAAAAAATATCAATATTTATATCACCTCTTTCTGTGATTAGGCTATAATCCTCTTGGACATTTACTCCCTAAATTATGTAAAGCTGTATCGTCCATTTAATTTTCTCTTGGTTTCACCAGCTCCATGGGATCTACTGACATTGAAAAAGTGGGAAGACTTTTAGAGGAGCCTTTGACTTAGAGGATCTTTTGGACAAACCTCAGACTGAGATGGATTTCAAGCCAACTCTTTTGATTTTCACGTTTTGCCCACACTGAAACGCCCATGAAACAATAAGTGTCGCCAGTTAACTGGATTTTGACACAGCCGTGACCGAATCTGTAGTATGCAAAAAGAGAAATTCATATTGGGCCTTGGGGGCCACATTTAAGAGATTTGACCATTTCGCTCCCTTCATTTGTAGCACCCATACCTACCAGGGCCCACCCCGTTTCCTAGCTAAGAACTCACCTCCCTTTCTTTCAGCAGGAAAATTTTCTCCTTCCTGAAAGCATACCTCCCGGTAGACAGACCTTGTCCCAAGGTGAAGGCCGCAGTCGCAAGGATGATCAGGTACAACTCCTCGTCCCTCCTGGCACAAAACTCCCGATATCCCAAAAAGTCCCGGCAGAACTCGTCCACACAGATGATGAGAATGGTCAGTGGGAGGGACAGCAGCAGGGGCACACCCAGACAGCCACGCTGCATGTTCGTGTGGCACGCTATCGCGACCAGCACGTACCCGACCAATCCTCCGATGAGGCTGACGCCGAACCCGGCCCACGTCTGCCAGTTGTCGACGCTGGACGCCAGGTCCCAGGCAGATGTGAACACCGAATTCATGTCCTGGGTGAAGTCGATGGGGTACTCGCCGTCGATGTAGAAGAAGAGGAAGCTGAAGAGGAACGTGGAGATGCTCTTCGTGCCGTAGAGGACGAACGCTGATTTCCAAGTTGTGGAGATGTCGCACAAGGTCAAGGACGCGGGGCTGCCTTCACCCGGAAATCTTTGCATAGCAACGGGCGGTGGGGCTGCTACTGAATTCGGGGCTGTAGGGATTACAAAGAGAAATAAGAAAACTTTATTTTTTAAAGATTTCATAACAAACTAGAAGTTGTTCCCCGGGTTTGCTGAGTAGCAATGGAAAGTATTTTGCGCTAGCGTCGTATCTTGCCTATTATACAGAAGATTTGCTTGTGATTGCTCCGGTGTTTAATTCTAAACTTCTACCCCCCCCCCCCCCCCCCCCCC
>CAXITT010000070.1:453783-467039 GCA_964033795.1 Lymnaea stagnalis
ATAATAAAACATGATGATAAAATATGATAATAAAACATGATGATAAAACTATGATAATAAAACATGATGATAAAATATGATAATAAAACATGATGATAAAATATGATAATAAAACATGATGATAAAATATGATAATAAAACATGATGATAAAATATGATAATAAAACATGATGATAAAATATGATAATAAAACATGATGATAAAATATGATAATAAAACATGATGATAAAATATGATAATAAAACATGATGATAAAATATGATAATAAAACATGATGATAAAATATGATAATAAAACATGATGATAAAATATGATAATAAAACATGATGATAAAATATGATAATAAAACATGATGATAAAATATGATAATAAAACATGATGATAAAATATGATAATAAAACATGATGATAAAATATGATAATAAAACTTGATGATAAAATATGATAATAAAACATGATGATAAAATATGATAACAAAACTTGATGATAAAATATGATAATAAAACATGATGATAAATATGATAATAAAACACGATGATAAAATATGATCAAAAACATGATGATAAAATATGATAATAAAACATGATGATAAAATATGATCAAAAACATGATGATAAAATATGATAATAAAACATGAGGATAAAATATGATAATAAAACATGATGATAAAATATGATCAAAAACATGATGATAAAATATGATAATAAAACATGATGATAAAATATGATAGTAAAACATTATAAAAAAAGCATGATGATAGACATTATAATAAAACATTATAATATAGCATGATGATAAAACATAGTAATAGACATGATGATTAATGCATTTAACTGGACAGTAAACGATGGGATGATCATTGCTTTTTTTTACTTCTTTAGTTTTTATACCACCTGCTGGGTCGTGCGTTGGTCCTCCAGAGTTGTCACATCTAGGCATGACCATGCTCTTCTGTAGCCATGGCAACCATGCCACATTTAAACTGGCGATGCAGACAACGACATGCCAAAGGTCCACAGTAATCTCACCGGACTCGGTGATCAGATACGAGGTCAGCACAAGACCGCCTACCGAGAGAAGAGATAAGATCGCCTTTACAATTAATGTGCACTTATCACAGATAATTTAATTTTCAAAGGGCGTGGTTTCTTAGTTGTGGGTCTCAGGGGTCTATGGAGATCGAAGCTGTCTTCAGATGGTCGTAAAAGCAGGGCCGTAGCGTAATCCTTGTAATCCCTATTTAAGGAGCGGAAAGTTGTAATGGGAAAAAACTGTCAAAGATTTTTTAAACAGAGTTAAAGAGCAAAAACGTTGCTATGGTGACACCTCCAAAAAGTTGAAGATATTTTAAACAACGAGGATTCATAACGAGCTGCCATAATGAGCTATCATAACGAGCTGTCATAATGAGCTGTCCTAATGAGCTGTCATAATGAGCTGTCACAATGAGATGTCATAATGAGATGTCATAATGAATTGTCATATTGAGCTGTCCTAATGAGATGTAATAATGAGCTGTCATAATGAATTGTCATAATGAGCTGTCCTAATGAGCTGTCATAATGAGCTGTCATAATGAGCTATCATAATGAGCTGTCATAATGAGCTGCCATAACGAGCTGTCATAATGAGCTGCCATAACGAGCTGTCATAATGAGCTGTCATAACAGGCGGACAAAATGAGCTGTCACAATGAGATGTCATAATGAGATGTCATAATGAATTGTCACAATGAACTGTCATAATGAGCTGTCATAATTAGGTTTCATAACGAGCTGTCATAACGAGCTGTCATAATGAGCTGTCATAATTAGGTTTCATAACGAGCTGTCATAACGAGCTGTCATAATAAGCTGTCATAATGAGCTGTCATAATGAGCTGTCATAATGAGCTGTCATAATAAGCTGTCATAATGAGCTGTCATAATGAGCTGTCATAAAGAGCTGTCATAATAACATGTCATAATGAGATGTCATAATGAGCTATCAAAACGAGCTGCCATAATGATCTGTCATAATGAGGTGTCATAACGAGCTGTCATAATGATGTGTCATAACGAACTGTAATAATGAGCTGCCATAACGAGCTGTCATAATGAGGTTTCATAACGAGCTGTCATAATGAGGTGTCATAATGAGTTGTCATAACGAGCTGTCATAATGAGCTAGCATAATGAGCTGCCATAACGAGCTGCCATAACGAGCTGCCATAGTGAGGTGTCATAATGAGCTGCCATAATGAGGTGTCATAACGAACTATTCACTTAAGCAACTGTAAACATATTTATGGGTTAATATATATAGAACAGGCTACTTCCAGGCGATCATAACTTTACTAGTGTAAAGATTCTTGGTAATATCAAGTGACGCCCATGCTACATGCAGTGTCTCGCCCCACCCACGGTAAGCATCTCCATTTACTGTCAGTGCAAAATTCGCATTCACTCACCCAGAACAAGACTCGACCCTACGATATTAGCGATCCTCCACTTGATCCTCAAACCGTGCACAAAGGACTCGATGGTGCCCCCGAGCACAGACACGAAGAAAAACGAGCTGATGGTGAGGGCCCCCAGGGCCGGACTCAACTTGGGCAAAACTTTGAGGCCCAAGAGCACGAGTCCTAGGGGCTCCAAGACGCCACACACAAGGCACTGAAATGAAACAAAGGATTTGATATCATATTGAATAACAGTGGCGCGGTCGTCAAGTCAATTGTATCGGTGGTAAGCCTTACGAACGTCATGATAATATAATGTGTAAAATATTAGTAGTAATCCGGTTAGCTGACATTTGTCTAATGTCACATGTCATTTTAACGAAACATTGCTTGTAATATTTCTTTGGAAAAGAAATATATTATTATTCTTCGAAAGGGAGAGCTGGTTCTAGCCCGATAGAGGCGCCACCAAATCTTTAGTACTAGCCCTATAGATTCGCTACTAAATCTGTGGTTCTAGCCCCATGGAGGCGCCACTGAATCTTTAGTACCAGCCCTATGAATTCGCTACTGAATATTTGGTGCTAGCCCTATGCAGGAGCCACTGAATCTTATGAGCCTTCAAGTCGAGGCAGCTTACTTTTGTTTACCATGGTTACCATCAGACAACTTACTGACAAGATGGCCGTCTTCTTGGGCCACCTGACGGTCTTGGCGGTCAGCCCGTTCCAGCACGCTCTCAGGAAGATTAGGAAGTAAGGGATGGCGATGACCAGGTACACAATGATGAACTGACCGGTGTAGTGAGTCCACTGTGAAGAGGAAGAAAGCAAGTAAGTTAGTCTGTTAGGTGGTCATCAAGCACGTGACAAAGTTGAGATGCAACATTTGACCCAGACAGACAAAATTGAGATGCAACATTTGACCCAGACAGACAAAATTGAGATGCAACATTTGACCAGACAGACAAAATTGAGATGCAACATTTGACCCAGACCGACAAAATTGAGATGCAACATTTGACCCAGACAGACAAAATTGAGATGCAACATTTGACCCAGACAGACAAAATTGAGATGCAACATTTGACCCGGACAGACAAAATTGAGATGCAACATTTGACCCAGACAGACAAAATTGAGATGCAACATTTGACCCAGACAGACAAAATTGAGATGCAACATTTGACCCAGACAGACAAAATTGAGATGCAACATTTGACCCAGACAGACAAAATTGAGATGCAACATTTGACCCAGACAGACAAAATTGAGATGCAACATTTGACCCAGACAGACAAAATTGAGATGCAACATTTGACCCAGACAGACAAAATTGAGATGCAACATTTGACCCAGACAGACAAAATTGAGATGCAACATTTGACCCGGACAGACAAAATTGAAATGTAACATTTGACCCAGACAGACAAAATTGAGATGCAACATTTTACCCAGACAGACAAAATTGAAATGTAACATTTGACCCACACATACAAATTTGCAAAGAAAATAAAGCTGTGTCGGAAGTACGATTTGGTGAACTCGCAAATGTAGCAAGAAAGGGGGGGGGGCGCTAGAGGGGTCAGCGCCCCTTTTTTTTTTTTTTTTTTTTGGCGGTATTTATGGTCCATTTCAAATAGTCATGTACTAAATATGTCAGACTTTAAAAGTTGAATGTTTCAGTTTTGGGGTGTACGTCATGCAGCAGCGGCAAAAATCGTAGATCGCACAAGGCGTAAACTCTACCTACTGCACTGGATGACCCTGAGTAGAAATCATGAGCTCTTACCTGACCCCGAGGCCCTGGACGCCGAATGTTCACAGAAACGCAATAAATGTCAGAATTATTATTCATCTTGAAATATTGTGTTTCAATGGTTTTGGTCTTGTCAAAGATGAAAGTTAGCTGGAAGACTCCGGAAAGTCGCTCCGGTAAAACATATCAGAACAATAAATTATTTAGCAGTCTTTTTACGACACTTAAATAATTTGCATACTGGCAAAATACTCGATGCCTCTTGTTAACCCGGCTCCTAAACAATTCTAGTGCCCCTTTTATAATAGTCAATGGTCCATGAGCAATGGTCAATGTGCAATGCTATAGTTTCAATGTGCAATGCTATATGGTCAATGTTGAATGGTCAATGTCTGGTACATGAGTGGCCTTGATGACATAGGAGCACAGACACCTGACAATGTAACGCCATTCAACCGTGACGAGCTGGTGTTCAAAGACTGCCTAGAATACCTGGAAAGAGTAGGGACGCGAAAGGAGTGTGATTACTGGCGGGGGTGAAAAGTGGGTCACGCCAACACATCGCTGACGGAGGATTAAGTGTCGCCTCACTGTGTCTCCTTTTCGTGTCAGGGACAATGTTGTCAAGATAGGACCTGCTGGGCAATGGCTGTGTTGGGGACATTGGTGTGTAGATAGGACCTGCTGGGCGATGGCTGTGTCGGGGACATTGGTGTGTAGATAGGACCTGCTGGGCGATGGCTGTGTCGGGGACATTGGTGTGTAGATAGGACCTGCGGGGCGATGGCTGTGTCGGGGACATTGGTGTGTAGAAAGGACCTGCTGGGCGATGGCTGTGTCGGGGACATTGGTGTGTAGATAGGACCTGCTGGGCGATGGCTGTGTCGGGGACATTGGTGTGTAGATAGGACCTGCTGGGCAATGGCTGTGTTGGGGACATTGGTGTGTAGATAGGACCTGCTGGGCGATGGCTGTGTCGGGGACATTGGTGTGTAGAAAGAATCGACTTGGAGATGACTTCGTGTTAGTGATGTAAGAAAAAAAATGGCTTAAGCTTCCAAGACTATTGAGTAAAGTTAAAGGACAGTGAGGAAGTGTAGTCAATGACCCTATGTACGTCCATGACTGTAGGAAATGACCCTAGCTGCGTCCTGACTGTAGACACTGGTCCTAGCTACGCCCTTGACTAAAGGCACTGACCCAAGCTACGGCCTTGACTGTAGGAAACATAATGATAAGAAAGAATGAGAAGCGCCATTTTTTCTAACAGTAAGAGCAAGTATTACAGTAAGACCCCTCTGGATTCCAACAATTGGGCTCCATGAAAGTGGACAGGGTTAATAGCTTGGTCGAGGTTTTACACTATTGCGTGTAAATATCTTTGTTAGTCTTTTCTTTTAAGTAATTTAAGTAGGCAGATACATTTTTGAAGCTAGTTATGCGGGCCTGAAGTTGATCTAGTTTTAGTGAATTTTTTTATAGAGAGAGGATATCTATTTTTTTTTACTTTTATTTCACGTACTATGCGATTGTAGATACGAAATCTCGTGAGCCATGCTACGACCACGTTAAATCCGCACTAGCTTTAAGCGGGCGAGTTGGGGCGGGGCTCAACAGTACAATAGACGTACTTGGTTGTGATCAAACACGTCATGCTGTGGTACTTACTTGGTTGTGATCAAACACGTCATGCTGTGGTACTTACTTGGTTGTGATCGAACACGTCATGCTGTGGTACTTACTTGGTTGTGATCAAACACGTCATGCTGTGGGTACTTACTTGGTTGTGATCGAACACGTCATGCTGTGGGTACTTACTTGGTTGTGATCGAACACGTAATGCTGTGGTACTTACTTGGTTGTGATCAAACACGTCATGATGTGGTACTTACTTGGTTGTGATCGAACACGTCATGCTGTGGGTACTTACTTGGTTGTGATCGAACACGTCATGCTGTGGTACTTACTTGGTTGTGATCGAACACGTCATGCTGTGGGTACTGACTTGGTTGTGATCGAACACGTCATGCTGTGGGTACTGACTTGGTTGTGATCGAACACGTCATGCTGTGGTACTGACTTGGTTGTGATCGAACCCGTCATTCTGTGGTACTTACTTGGTTGTGATCGAACACGTCATGATGTGGTACTGACTTGGTTGTGATCGAACACGTCATGCTGTGGTACTTACTTGGTTGTGATCGAACACGTCATGCTGTGGGTACTGACTTGGTTGTGATCGAACACGTCATGCTGTGGGTACTGACTTGGTTGTGATCGAACACGTCATGCTGTGGTACTGACTTGGTTGTGATCGAACCCGTCATTCTGTGGTACTTACTTGGTTGTGATCGAACACGTCATGATGTGGTACTGACTTGGTTGTGATCGAACACGTCATGCTGTGGTACTTACTTGGTTGTGATCAAACACGTCATGATGTGGTACTTACTTGGTTGTGATCGAACACGTCATGCTGTGGGTACTGACTTGGTTGTGATCGAACACGTCATGATGTGGTACTTACTTGGTTGTGATCAAACACGTCATGATGTGGTACTTACTTGGTTGTGATCGAACACGTCATGCTGTGGGTACTTACTTGGTTGTGATCGAACACGTCATGATGTGGTACTTACTTGGTTGTGATCGAACAAGTCATGATGTGGTACTTACTTGGTTGTGATCGAACACGTCATGCTGTGGTACTTACTTGGTTGTGATCGAACACGTCATCCTGTGGTACTTACTTGGTTGTGATCGAACACGTCATTCTGTGGTACTTACTTGGTTGTGATCGAACACGTCATGCTGTGGTACTTACTTGGTTGTGATCGAACACGTCATTCTGTGGTACTTACTTGGTTGTGATCGAACACGTCATGATGTGGTACTGACTTGGTTGTGATCGAACACGTCATGATGTGGTACTTACTTGGTTGTGATCGAACACGTCATGATGTGGTACTTACTTGGTTGTGATCGAACACGTCATGCTGTGGTACTTACTTGGTTGTGATCGAACACGTCATGCTGTGGTACTTACTTGGTTGTGATCGAACACGTCATGCTGTGGTACTTACTTGGTTGTGATCAAACACGTCATGCTGTGGTATTTACTTGGTTGTGATCGATCACGTCATGCTGTGGTACTTACTTGGTTGTGATCAAACCCGTCATGCTGTAGTACTTACTTGGTTGTGATCAAACACGTCATGATGTGGTACTTACTTGGTTGTGATCGAACACGTCATGCTGTGGTACTTACTTGGTTGTGATCGAACACGTCATGCTGTGGTTTCTTAGCCTCCAACAGCTGGGAGAGAGACAGGAACGATAACTTCGTGGCCACGAAAATACAGGTGATGAGAATACTCGTGAGCAGAGTTACTGCCCATTTGGCCAAGGGGACGATGCAGGACGGTCCAGATTCACGGGTTAACTTCTCTCCGATCTCTCGGTCGACCTTCCACTGGCCGTCCACTGTGAGACCCTCCACTCGGGATTGCGCCATTTGGCGGAGCGGGAGTAGATGGTTCTCAACTTGTGGTTCTCATGGGAGCGTGGCTTGGGGCCCTTCGATCAGATGATGACTTGTAGGTCAGAGGCGGCAATGCTGAAATAAATGTTAAAAAGACATCAACAAAAATGTGATGCGTCAAAGACACAAATGTTGAGTGTCCAATACAAAAATGTGGTGTGTCAATTACAAAAATGTGGAGTGTCCAATACAAAAATGTGGTGTGTCAATTATAAAAATGTGGTGTTTCCAATAAAAAAATGTGGAGTGTCCAATACAAATATGTGGTGTGTCAATTACAAAAATGTGGAGTGTCCAATTAAAAAATGTGGTGTGTCCAATACAAAATAGTGGTGTGTCAATTACAAAAATGTGGAGTGTCCAATTCAAAAATGTGGTGTGTAAAATACAGAGAAAATGTGGAGTGTCCAATACAAAAATGTGGTGTGTCAATTACAAAAATGTGGTGTGTCCAGTGTCCAATTCAAAAATGTGGCGTGTAAAATACAGAGAAAATGTGGTGTGTCCAATACAAAATAGTGGTGTGTCACCCACAAAATTATGGTGTGTCAAATACAAAAAAATGTAAAAGGGAGCTGGATGGACACACAGACACCAATAACATTGTCCATAGAAAAAGCCACACGTGCTCAAGTCTAATTGTATCTGCCGATTTGTTACGTAAATGATATGTCAACATTGGATTACTGAAATGTATGTGGGCATGCGTAGCTTAAAAAATTGGAGGAAACTTAAAGGTGGGGGATGATGGGGCTACACTATATCAACTGTTCAGACAAGATTTCCAAAGCTAATTTTGGTTATGCCACGTAAGGAGAATGGCGGCGGCCCGTATCCCAAAGATGCTGCTGTATGGAGAGTTGGCAGAAGGGACAAGACGTCTTGCACGGCAACGCCTGAGATTCATGGACGTTTGCAAAAGGAGCATTAGGGGAGCCAATATTGATATCAACAAATGGGAGCTCATTGCCGAGCAACGTTCCAGCTGGCGAACAGCCGGGAATGAAGGGGTAAAAAGGCAGAAAGTACGTGAAACGAGGCTCTTGCCAAAAAAAGAACAATACTGAAGTCAAGATCTTACCAGGAATCAATATTCTCCTGCGAGAAATGCAGTGGAGATTGTCATTCTAGGATTGGTCTAGTGAGCCACTCGTCGAAGTGCAAGACTTCGTAACTACTCCATCGTTTCACGGAAGACGGAAGGATGCCATATATTCTAAAAAGAATATTCGTTCCAATGCACCACAGGATGCTATACAAGGAAATTGCAGTACACATAAGAGTGTATGTCACATCACATAGATTTTAATACTGGATTGAGATCTAACCATATGCCCCAGATATTGTCAAGGTTTTAATCATATATATATATATATATTTATATATATATATATATTTATATATATATATATATATATAAATCAATTGAAAGTTTAAATGTAGAGGTCCTAATATTAATTAAGTAATTTTTTTTTTATGGGTGGGGGTTGTTCGTGCCTTACCAATGTCTGTGTGATAGAGTGAAGAACCTTATATGTTAAAAGCCTTAACATCATTAAGCTGTGTCACATTGAAAGCTGTGTAGGGCTGCATAATTGCCTTTCAAATGCATTCTAGCTAACAAACTTCCTGGTTTAGATGCCAATGAATAAAAAAAATAGTGAGGACGGTCATCACGTTATAGAAAGGAAATAACAAACACAGGGTAAAGAGGGGAACATATTGGTCAAGAGGGGAACATTTTGGTCAAGAGGGGAACATTTTGGTCAAGAGGGGAACATTTTGAGTCCAATTTTTTCTGAAGATTTTCCTATGGGGAAAAAAACTAACTATTTTCTGAGAGGAAAGATCAAACGAGTTGGTTCGTAACATTTCCACTTTCATATCATTTGTGGTTGTCATCGTTTGACTAAGTAAACATGGACTGGATGGTGATACCGTGAATTAAAAGGAAAGACATTAATATTAAAAGAATTTGTAAAACTTTTTATGTTCTGTCATTAATAAATATATTACACAGATTGGTTACGCAACTTAAAAAGAAATGAGCAATTTCGTTTTGAGATGCCCGCCCAGCAAAGCAAGACAGTCTTATTTGGTCATCTCAACTCTGACATTTCTAGTACATTCAAGTACACTAACCTGTCGCCGAGATCCCGTGTTGTGTGTTCCCGAAAGCACTTGCACGATTAACCCACTAGCTTACCTTGCGGATGGATAAGTTACCTGGAAAGGGTGTACACGTGTAAACGGTGGCGCTGCCAGGAAGTTTTTCAAGTTTGTGTAAGTGGGTTCGAATGTTATCATTGGTATGTGGATGTTTGTAGACTTTAAAGACATTGTTTTTAGCACAGGGAATTTGTATTTTATAAACAGTTGGCCTGTAAAGGGGTTTTAGTGACTCATATTAAAAAAAAAAAAAAAAAAAAATTTGCTATGCCCCTGAGATAAAGGATAAGCTGGATAAGACTGTGTGCTAGGAACTGGGGAGATATACAATTAACATTTTTTAGCATTATACTTTTTAGTTGTTACTTTTTTGTAGTTTAGTGCAGAAAATTGACACCATAATTCGATGTTTTAAAATACTTAACTTCGTGTAACATTTGTGTATAGCATTGGCGTAGCGATAGATGGAGCATAGGGGAAAAAACCAAAGTCCATTAAAATACAAACTTTTTGGTTTTACAAGTGAAATTACATCAAACTGTTTTATCAACATCTCTTTTGTTTTGATACTAGCTGTAAACCCGTCCAAAATGACTGGTATGAGTGTTCCCCACTTAAGTTCCCGTCCAAAATGACTGGTATGAGTGTTCCCCACTTAAGTTCCCGTCCAAAATGACTGGTATGAGTGTTCCCCACTTAAGTTCCCGTCCAAAATGACTGGTATGAGTGTTCCCCACTTAAGTTCCCGTCCAAAATGACTGGTATGAGTGTTCCCCAATTAAGTTCCCGTCCAAAATGACTGGTATGAGTGTTCCCCAATTAAGTTCCCGTCCAAAATGACTGGTATGAGTGTTCCCCAATTAAGTTCCCGTCCAATATGACTGGTATGAGTGTTCCCCAATTAAATCCCCGTCCAATATGACTGGTATGAGTGTTCCCCACTTAAGTTCCCGTCCAAAATGACTGGTATGAGTGTTCCCCACTTAAGTTCCCGTCCAAAATGACTGGTATGAGTGTTCCCCAATTAAGTTCCCGTCCAATATGACTGGTATGAGTGTTCCCCACTTAAGTTCATGTATACAAACATCTTGACATTGATACATGATTTCCAAAACAATTATTTTTTATTTTACTTTATCAAAATCTGTGTTTAGCAATCACCGACAGGTGGGCAGAGACATTTCAAATAGAGGCCGACCGAATTTCGGCTTCGGCTTCGGTTTCGGCGCCGAAAGTGGCCATTTTATCACTTTCGGCCAATTTTCGGTTTCTGCCGAAACTGAACAGTTAACTTTCGGCTTAATTTCGGTTTCGGCCGAAAGAGAAAAGTTAATTTTCGGTTTTTCTTCGGTTTCGGCCGAAATTGACTTAGACTTTCGGCCATCCGGCCGAAAGTGACTCAGGTTTTCGGTCATTTAATACTAAGTAAAAGCGATATTTAACAACAAACTTAGCGACATTTAAAAACAAACTAAACGATCTTTAAAACAAGCTAAGCGATCTTTAAGAACACTCTAAGCAATCTTTAATAACAAACTAAACGATTTTTAAGACCGAACTAAATGATCTTTAAGAACAAAACAAATGATCTTTAATGATTTATAAGAATAAACTAAGCGATCTTTAACAGAAGACTAAATGTTCGTTAGGAACAAACTGAAAGATCTTTAAGAACAAACTAATTGATCTTAAGGAACAAAATCAATTATCTTTAAGAACAAACTAAGCAATCTTTATGAACAAACTAAGCGAATTTACAACAAACTAAGCGATCTTTATGAACAAACTAAACGATCTTTAAAACAAACTAAGCGATCTTTAAGAACAATCTAAGCGATCTTTAATAACAAACTAAACGATTATTAAGACCGAACTTAATGATCTTTAAGAACAAAACAAATGATTTTTAATGATTTATAAGAATAAACTAAGCGATCTTTAACAAAAGACTAAATGTTCGTTAGGAACAAACTGAAAGATCTTTAAGAACAAACTAATTGATCTTAAGGAACAAAATCAATTATCTTTAAGAACAAACTAAGCGATCTTTATGAACAAACTAAACGATCTTTAAGCATAAATAAAGCTATCATTAACAAAAATTAGACGATCTTTAACAACAAACTAATTAGATCTTTAAGAACAAATAAAGCTATCATTAACAATAACTGGACGATCTTTAACAACAAACTAAGCGATCTTTAACAACAAACTAAACGATCTTTAACAAAAAACTAAGCGATATTTAACAACAAAATAAGCGATCTTTAAGAACAAACATAAACGGTCTTTAACAACAAACTAAACGATCTTTAACAACAAACTAAACGATCTTTAACAACAAAATAACCGATCTTTAACAACAAACTAAGCGATCTTTAACAACAAACTAAGCGATCTTTAACAACAAACTAAGTCATCTTGAAGAACAAAGTAAGCGTTCTTTCAGAAGAAACTAAGCGATATTTTAGAACAATCTTAGCGATCTTTATGAACAAACTCACTGATCTTTAAGAACAAACTAACCGATCAATAACAACCAACTAAACGATCTTTAAAAACAAATTGATCTTTTAGAACCATATTTTTTAGAGATCCGGTTTAAAAAAATAATATTTTGCATTAATTTCCCCTCCTCCCCCCCCTCCCCAATTTCTTCCAAATTTTCTCCTACCATACAAATTTGAAAAAATTGTAAAGCAATTTAAATTACTTTTATATTAAAATGGTAAAATCCAAAGTATTCATTAGATCAAGGGTATCAAACTCAAATTATTGGGGGGGGGGGGCGCAGGAGGTAGTGTCTGAATGAGAGTGGGCCGCATCAAATAATCCACAAAAAAGTGATTACAACTGTTATAATCTGGTCAACCTTTATAAATAACAATGAAATAATTAAGGGATCTCAAGAACTACTCACTGTTGCTAGAGACCTGGCATACAAAAATATATAGAGTCATTAAAAAAAAAAATCAGAAGTAGATTAGTCGGTGAGATCGACTGAAACCGTCGTGGAGAGTCACGTTATATATATGAGAATGGGGGAAACGGGCCGGCGCATTTACTAAACTTTTCTGTCATGTAGCGGGCCGCAAGTTTGAGACCCCTAAATTAGATTTTTATTTATTAATATTTACGATTATCTCATTTTTATAAAAAGAATGTAAATATTTATACTTTCCCATATCATTTTCGATGTAAGCAGAATGTATGCGGGAACGAATTTCAAAATATCTTAATATTTCATTTTCGGTTTCGGCTTCGGTTTCGGCTTCGGTTTCGGCCAAAATTCATTTTTAACTTTCGGCCTTTTTTCGGTTTCGGCCGAAAGTCATTTTTAAACTTTCGG
>CAXITT010000070.1:474647-504045 GCA_964033795.1 Lymnaea stagnalis
TTTTTTTTTTTTTTTTTTTTTTTTTTTTTTTTTTTTTTTTTTTTTTTTTTTTTTTTTTTTTTTTTTTTTTTTTTTTTTTTTTTTGGTTGTTTTTTTTTCAACATAAACAGATCTATTGATTTAAACTATTTATCAAATTGAAACTTTACCACATAAAAAAAAAGGATGTCCAACAACCCCCACCCCCTCAATCCCTTCTCTCAATCCCCTAGACACATTCACTACAGACAAAATCCTTGTACTTTGACTTGATGGTTTTAATCTGGAATTTTTTTGGATACTAAAACATCTTTTCTCTATTTTGCGTCAGACCTTAGAGTCAAAATTGTGATTTTAAAAATTAAACGATGGTGGTATTTTGTGAACTGAGTGACCTGAGCAAAGATCCACTGACCGCTAAGTTTCTTAATGGCAAAATACATGGCGTGTTCATACATACATACAGGGTTGGCCATTTAAAACTGGTACACATTCAGATGCACAAGCCTCGATGTGCGCAGAAGATCATGACTGCAACACACTTCCGATTACACAGAGACGCACCGGTTTTATTTACCCATCCTGTATATCAGAGAAGCATAATATATAAATATATGTAAGTTGAATTTATATACCTCTTTGAATAGTATAAATTGAATAGTATACATTATACATTTTTACATTCGGTTTCGGCGCCGAAAGTTGGCAATTCACCACTTTCGGTCTATTTTCGGTTTCGGTCGAAATAGAAAAGTTATACTTCGGTTTCGGCCAAAACAGAAAAGTTAACTTCCGGTTTAATTTCGGTTTTGGCCGAAAGTGATTGAGACTTTCGGCCGTCTACCAAAAGTCAGGCTGTCTGTCTGTCTCTAGGCCGGCAACCCGATATTCGTTATTGCTCGACATCTTGCTGCCATCGTATGTTATATGGCTAATACTCTCCGAAAACTGCTCAGAGTTGCATGATGACCTACTTGTCATTTATTTCCAAAAATTAAATTTCAATTTAGCCTGGGCAAATGTCAATCGTTTTGTGAGAGAAAATCTACGGGAAATACTTGTGTTTTATTTTTGAAAAAAAAAAAAGGAAACATTTAGGAAACTTAGGCTACATTCAATTCATTCATTTTTTAAATGCGTCATTATCACACCCATAAAAATTGTTATTGAGGAAATAGCACGCATGTGCATGGATCACTGGTTCGTTTAATAATTATCTAGTAGGACTACTGCAGACCTGTTTACTTTTATGATTTTGGCGAAAAATTTAGTACTTTGAGATGTCGTTTGCCATTCTTCGTCGAGGCTCATCAGAACTACAATTTTAAGAGACCCGGTTAAAATAATATTTCCCCCCCCCCCCACCAATGGGGATGAGGGAGGTTGGTCGTCGAACGAAATAATTACCTCCCCAGCCCGAAAAGCCTAGTGTGTGGTACAAGGCTTTATTGTAATACAGAGACATCTTGCATGCTATTTATGAAAGTTTAAGGCCAAAGAACTATGTATTCAGGTCTTGTATGCCCATGTAAGTTTTGTTTAAGGCCAAAGAACTATGTATTCAGGTCTTGTATGCCCATGTAAGTTTTGTTTAAGGCCAAAGAACTATGTATTCAGGTCTTGTATGCCCATGTACGTTTTGTTTAAGGCTAAAGAACTATGTATTCAGGTCTTGTATGCCCATGTAAGTTTTGTTTAAGGCCAAAGAACTATGTATTCAGGTCTTGTATGCCCATGTAAGTTTTGTTTAAAGTCAAAGCAGTAAAGAATCTCATTTCATTGTGGGGAATAACCTGTCAAATACTTTACATACAAGCACAGAAAGTAGAGTTGTGGCTCCTGATATAGTTTAATCTATTTAAAGTGGATGCAAGCGAGTAAACGATTCTCTTTTCATCCCAGTAGATTTAATGGGTCAAACGACGCTCTAGGTTGTTGTTGTTGTTTGTTTTTGTTTTGCTTGTTTTTCTTTGTCTGTTTCTTTTTTTTCTTTATTTGTTTCTTTGTCTGTTTCTTTCTTTCTTTATTTGTTTCTTTATGTGTTTCTTTATTTCTTTGTTTGGTTCTTTGGCTTTTGTTTGTTTCTTTCTTTCTTTGGGTGTTGTTGTTTTTTTGTGTTTTTTTTTTTTTGTTGCTTTGGTTGTTTGTTTTTTGTTTTTTTGTTTTTTTTTTTGTTTGGTTTTTTTTTTTTTTTTTTTTTTTTTTTTTTTTTTTTTTTTTTTTTTTATATTATGAAAGGAAAGGGCGCTAATGGGTCTATTTTCCTTGTATTTGCCCCCCCCCCCTTTTTTTTTGTTTGTTGCGTCCAAATATTTCCTCTTACCAAACTACTTTAAAACTTATTTTTAAGAAATTTGAATTGTTTAATTAAGATGGTAAAAGCCAAAGCTTTCATTTGATGTGTATTGATTCAGATTCACCATGATTTCATTTTTTAGATAAAAAGAATGTAAATATTTATACCTTCCCCTACTATCTTTCAATGTATGGAGAATGTATGCGTGAAAAAATTTAAAAATAGCTGAATCTTTCGGTTTCGTCTTCGGTTTCGGTCGAAAGTCATTTTTAACTGGTTTCGGCTCAGGCCGAAATAAAAAAATCACTCTTGGTCGGTTTCTACATAAAATAGTATATATTGAATAGTATATATTGAATAGTATTTATTGAATAGTATACAATAAATAGTGAACATTGCATAGTATACATTAAATAGTATACATTGAACAGTATACATTGATGTAAACACCACCAAATTTTGGGTTCAACTTTTTAAAAAAAATACATTTTATAAATCCTTCATCGATATTGCCGCCGGCGCAGCTCTCGTGTAACTTTTTACCTGCAGTCCTAGTTGACTGATCACCTGGTTACATATCATACATATGTACCATATTATATGGGCCCATTACCTTTTACATCTAAACCTTTAAAGAAATATAATTCACTAACTAATAGATGCTCATTGCATATTTCCCTGTCACTCATTTCCCTGGTTACTTAAATCCCTTGTAAACCTGCAGACTACCACCACCTGCCAGAGCCAGGCTGGGGGGGGGGGGACACCCCGGCTGGGGGGGGGGGAACACCCCGTCTGACCGCTCCACGCACGCCGACCCGTCGTAGCATCTTAGCAACGTCTCGGCCACCCTCGCCACGCTCGTGATCTTCATGCCGCAAAGGTCACGGCTCGCGCGCGACGCTTTTCTTTAAGGTCATCTTTGAGAGCAAACGTGAAATAATTTTAGAGCCGCCCTGCCTAAGCTCCTTCTAGCCCCCCCCCCTCCCTTTTCGACCTGTTTTGTCAACTGGCCCCCCCTCCACCCCCAAGTCCCAATGCAATCCTTGCTTTCTGGTGACTTGTGACAAATTTGTTATGCTGTCTTCATTTCAACGACTTCTGGTGACTTAGATATTTGTTATGATGTCTTCATTTCGATTGACTTTTGGTGTTTTGTGGTGACTCGTGGTGACTTGTGGTGTTTTGTGGTTACTCGTGGTGACTTGGGAAACTTTTGTTAGAACAAAATTTCCATTGTTTTGTTTAGGAAAAGATCATTCCTTGCATTATTTAAAGATCTACTTGTTCATTAAAGTGTTCTATGGTGCAGACTAGTATCATCTTTGTGCAATAGTTTGTTATGATAAAGACTAGTATCATCTTTATGCAATAGTTTGTCATGATAGAGACTAGTATCATCTTTATGCAATAGTTTGTTATGATAGAGACTACTATCATCTTTGTGAAAACGTTTGTTATGCTAGAGACTAGTATCATCTTTATGCAATAGTTTGTTATGCTAGAGACTAGTTTCATCTTTATGAAAAAAGTTTGTTATGATAGAGACTAGTATCATCTTTGTGAAATAGTTTGTTACGATAGAGACTAATATCATCTTTATGCTACAGTTGGTATCAGCGATGATTTGCCTTCGTGTAGATTTTTCATTTTTGAATTTAGTATTATTTTGTTTTGAAATAGTTTCTTAATGAATCATGATGAATAACTTCAAGCAGACTGATATCCTCGATCGTTTTTAAACTAAATAAACAGTTTGTAACTTAGAGCTACTCATACGCCCTCTGTTGAGCATTCTGTTTTGTTTTTTTTTTTACAATGTCGACCATTGCCAAGTGTTTTAGTCACGTGTTCACTATTTTGATTTCACATTTTAAATCCAAAAACGCCGAAGTCCGGCTGCCCGAACCTCACGTGAACGTGTTCACACTGCCTAGTCACGCGCTTCCGTCTCAGTACAGATCACTTCAGCCGGCAACGCAGGTCAAGGTCGAGGGATTCATGCGCGCGGAGAGGAGAGCGAGGCACGCGAGGGCAGCCATTTTGACCCTGACGTCACTGCTGGTCGTTGTCGTCATAGTCACCGTCACGCTTGTACTCAACCAGGCCCCCTTCTCCAAACACGTGAGTGAGCTGCGAGGTGTGAGAAATGTATCACATGACCTATACAACGTGGCTATCTTTTAGATTGGACCAATCATCCATTAACACTTAGCTATGTAACGAAAACAATTTCAGTTGAACGTAAGAATATTAGGAATACCAAAGCCAACGCGACACACCCTCAAGATTGTATTAAGAATACCAAAACCAACACGACACACCAACACGACACACCAACACGACACACCAACATGACAAGCCCTTAACCATGTTTATAAAAGAAAGAGTTTATTTTACTGTGTCATTTGCCCAATGTAGTGTTCTTGGCGCTATTGGTCTGCATATAATAGTTGTTGCCATTTCTTGTCTTGAAAGCAACAGGAGTCATCTACCTTTGGAAGGCAACTCGAAAATCAGGGGTCAAGGCAAACAGCAGGGGAGTTAACTTCTCCAGGTAGGCCTGACCTCATCAGCACGGTGGCAGGTAATTTCCCAATGCCCTTATTGTCCCATTAATTTCCCAATGCCCTTATTGTCCCAGTAATTTCCCAATGCCCTTATTGTCCCAGTAATTTCCCAATGCCCTTATTGTCCCAGTAATTTTCCAATGCCCTTATTGTCCCAGTAATTTCCCAATGCCCTTATTGTCCCAGTAATTTTCATGTGCCCTTATTGTCCCAGTAATTTCCTATTTCCCTTATTGTCCCAGTAATTTCCCAATGCCCTTATTGTCCCAGTAATTTTCATGTGCCCTTATTGTCCCAGTAATTTTCATGTGCCCTTATTGTCCCAGTAATTTTCATGTGCCCTTATTGTCCCAGTAATTTTCATGTGCCCTTATTGTCCCAGTAATTTCCTATTTCCCTTATTGTCCCAGTAATTTCCCAATGCCCTTATTGTCCCAGTAATTTTCATGTGCCCTTATTGTCCCAGTAATTTCCCAATGCCCTTATTGCCCCAGTAATTTCCCAATGCCCTTATTGTCCCAGTAATTTTCATGTGCCCTTATTGTCCCAGTAATTTCCTATTTCCCTTATTGTCCCAGTAATTTCCCAATGCCCTTATTGTGCCAGTAATTCACCAATGCCCTTATTGTCCCAGTAATTTCCCAAAGCCCTTTTTGTCCGGATAATTTCCACTTCTCTTATTGCCCCCCCCCCTCCCAAACGTTTCCACCGGCCTCTCACTATCCCAATGAACCATATATTTCTGCCCCACCTCCGACCAAATCTACACTTCATATCAATTATCTATAGCGGAGGAAGCCGTCCCCATTTCTAACTACTATAACTTTCTTCATTCAAATGACTTAATAATAAACTTATGGCGCCTTTTGTAAGACTCTTTTATACCGCACGCCACAAAACAAAAAATCACTTTATTATATTTTTTTTCAAAATGACAATCACACTTGCTTAACACTTGCACCCTCCACCATCTCTCTTCTTTACCCCGCAGTCAAAAGAATCTCTTATATATATTTTGGTTCTGGTGTGGCTGCTCCCTCTTCGCCACTGGCCGGCCCCCTACGCAACATGTTTTATATTAATAGTACTGTGTGGGGGGAAAAAACGCTGTCAAGCAGTGATTCGGATCAAAAGGTTGAATCTTTGCGGAGGCGACAATTATATCAATCAATAAAGAGCCGTAGATATCGTGTAGAATTGTCAGGCCTATTGTTGAAAGGCCGGCAGGTAGGGTGTAGGACTGTCTGTAGGCCTATTGTTTAAAGTCAGATAGTTAGGGTGTAGGACTGTCTTTGGGCCTACTGTTTATAGAAAATGAGAAGTTAATATTTTTTTAACACTCGAACCAACCGGGTATGTTCTCAATATACCCGGACCCGATGTAAAAAAAAAAAACTGCCCTGGGTTAAGCATTAGAATTTTTTTAACCACATAGTGACGTCACGTTTTCATTTATGTTTGTTTTCTCCAGGAAACTTGACGAGGTGTCACATGCGACTCTACAGGGCGTCTCCGCTGCTGACAGCTTTCTTTGCTGGTCATCCACAGAATGCATACGCGTGTGTCCATGGACTTGACCAGTCGAGAGAACCTCCTCAGGGTGAAACCGCAACAGTTAAGAGCTGGACAGATGGGTCATCCCGAGGACGGACCGGAACAATGAGCTCACTGATCACACTGCACGCCACAGAACAGACAATGCATGAAAGGCTCGCTGCCACGTTCAACGGGTTTTCCAAATCAAAAGATGCAAAGTTACAAGAGAGGCGTGATCGTAATGGTGACGTGGATTTATCAAGACAAGATCACGTGGGTCAGGAGGTTTTATCAACAAAGGATCGCGTGGGTCATGTTGATTTTGACCTAGATGTTCTCTCGAAATCAATCTCGAAATCAAGACACAAAGACGAGGATAAGGAATCGATTGGAGCACATAAAGCTTCTACTTCCGGGTTAGCACCCAGTGCCACGTCAAGGTCACTTTATAGTCGGATAAAGTCTAGTCCTTTAAATACTCTACCTGTGCCGACTGGTCATATTTATGCTGCCAGCAGACCCAACGTCAGTCGATCATCACCCGACTTACCTGGTGAAGTTTCAACATCAAATCTTTCAACAACTAGGCAGCCAGCTATTGTCTCACCAATCATCGTTCAACCAATCGTTGTCTCACAAATGACAGGCCAAACATCCATAGTTTCACCAATCACCGTCCAATCATCCGTATCCACACCAATCACAGACCAATCATCAATCGTTTCACCAATCACAGGCCAATCATCCATCGTCTCACCAATCACAGGCCAACCATCTACAGTCTCACCAATCACAGGCCAACCATCTACAGTTTCACCAATCACAGACCAACAATCACTCGTCTCACCAATCACAGGCCAACCATCCACAGTTTCACCAATCACAGGCCAACAATCACTCGTCTCACCAATCACAGGCCAAAAATCATTCGTTCATGTCATTCACGTCTATGGAAACCACAAAAGGCCAACAACTCAACTGACTGTGCTCAGCGACAATGACATCAACTTGATCTTAGTCGTGTCCTCCTATGAACAACTCTCGTGGAATGTGACAATATCTCCAACAGTTTCTCTTGACAGAGTTCTCCTGGTAGGTCGCCTACATTTAACTAATTCATTCCAGGTACATTAAATGATTTGTTCCTAAACTTTAATGGAATGTAAATTTTAATTTTTTTCTAACCAAGTTTAGTTACAAATTAAGTGTATAAACATTAAATAGTTATGCGCTGAATTCTAAATTGAGCAGTCGTTACCCTTTATTTGCGTCATTAGATATTTTGAGTTCCGAACTTATAAAATGCTGTTGATGATGTATTGGTAGAATAATCGCCCACCGAGCTTTTCAAAATAGGTTACATACACATGTTCATGTATTTAATTTAAGCTCATTTCTAACTTCAATATTTTATTTTAGCTTGAATATTTCATTTTTTGTTTGAATATTTTATTTTTAGCTTAAATATTTCATTTCTGACTTGAATAATTATTTTAGCTTGAATATTTCATTTTTAGCTCGAATATTTTAATTTTAGCTTAAATATTTCTGACTTGAATATTCCATTTCAGGCTTAAATATTTCATTTCTGGCTTGACTATTTCATTTTTGGCTTAAACTTTTCATTTCTGGCTTTAATATTTCATTAGTTTATGATAAAATACAATTTAAGCTTAAGTCACAGCTTATCTAGAAAAAACAATAAATAATTAAAAAAAAACAAAAAGCAAGTTCTATGTCATGAAAATCATTTTCACTTCCTACCAATAGTGACGGGTCTTTTCTAATGCAGGACAAAATTCTTTTGCATCCAATGATTTTACATCTTGCGGACATTCGACTAATTTAAAAATCTATATCTTCCACTATCCCCATCCCAGGCAGGTCACCACCAGAGTCTTTCAACCAATCAAGTATTTGTCAATCAAGAACTGGACTCTACAAATAGTGCAAGGAACCAGAAGAACAAACCTATCACAGGGACCACAAGACGATTGGAGATTCCTGTCCAATATTTGCCAGTGACCTTGATGTCAGGATATGGTCATAAGGATGAACAAATGGACAAACTCTTCCGTGAGATAACTGACAAAGTTGGCCCGATTCATTTATTTATAAGTGTGGCTTACGCTGACCAAGTGTTCTATAATGCCGGTTTGGTCTAGTTGAACACTTTAAAAATAAAGATGACTTAAATAACTCATGATGCAATTGATGCCACTTGCAACTCAAAGATGAACAATTAATGCCGTGAGGTCACTCAGCTGATTCCGCGAAATGCTCTAAGAATAAACCAATTCTTGGTAAACGTTTTGTCTATTGTTATGTCCTGAGGTCAAGGCCGTAGCAGTCAAATGACGCCGTGTTTCTAAAATGTAGATGTTAATACACTTTTTTTTTTGTCATGAAAAATTACGAATTTGGCGTCCTCCCGAAGATGGCGCCCCTTTGGCACGGCCCTGCTTGAGGGCTCCAAATTTGAGAACTGGTGGGCTTTTATGAGGATCTATTTTGCGGAAGGTACTAGAATAGTATTGGTACAGCTGGTACTAGTATAGTATTGGTACAGTTGGTACTAGAATAGTATTGGTAGGTACAGCTTTTACTAGTATAGTATTGGCACAGCTGGTACTAGTATAGTATTGGTACAGCTAGTACTAGTGTAGTATTGGTACATCTGGTACTAGTATAGTATTGATACAGCTGGTACTAGTATAGTATTGGTACAGCTGGTACTAGAATAGTATTGGTAGGTACAGCTGCTACTAGTATAGTATTGGCACAGCTGGTACTAGTATAGTATTGGTACAGCTGGTACTAGTGTAGTATTGGTACAGCTGGTACTAGTATAGTATTGGTACAGCTGGTACTAGTGTAGTATTGGTACAGCTGGTACTAGTATAGTATTGGTACAGCTGTTACTAGTATAGTATTGGTACAGGTGGTACTAGAATAGTATTGGTAGGTACAGCTGCTACTAGTATAGTATTGGCACAGCTGGTACTAGTATAGTATTGGTACAGCTGGTACTAGTGTAGTATTGGTACAGCTGGTACTAGTGTAGTATTGGTACAGCTGGTACTAGTATAGTATTGGTACAGCTGTTACTAGTATAGTATTGATACAGCTGGTACTAGTGTATTATTGATACAGCTGGTACTAGTGTAGTATTGGTACAGCTGGTACTAGTGTAGTATTGGTACAGCTGGTACTAGTGTAGTATTGGTACAGCTGGTACTAGTATAGTATTGGTACAGCTGTTACTAGTATAGTATTGATACAGCTGGTACTAGTGTAGTATTGATACAGCTGGTAGTAGTATAGTATTGGTACAGCTGTTACTAGTATAGTATTGATACAGCTGGTACTAGTGTAGTATTGATACAGCTGGTAGTAGTATAGTATTGGTACAGCTGTTACTAGTATAGTATTGATACAGCTGGTACAAGTGTAGTATTGATACAGCTGGTAGTAGTATAGTATTGGTATGAAAGAAATTAAACATTGTGTGTTGTTTTTAAAAAAATAGATTTAATAATTTAACATTTTGATCATCCACGGGCTGTTATTTGTTTGCATCCACGGGCTGTCCTTTGTTTGCATCCACGGGTTGTCCTTTGTTTGCATCCACGGGCTGTCCTTTGTTTGCATCCACGGGCTGTCCTTTGTTTGCATCCACGGGCTGTCCTTTGTTTGCATCCACGGGCTGTCCTTTGTTTGCATCCACGGGCTGTCCTTTGTTTGCATCCACGGGCTGTCCTTTGTTTGCATCCACGGGCTGTCCTTTGTTTGCATCCACGGGCTGTCCTTTGTTTGCATCCACGGGCTGTCCTTTGTTTGCATCCACGGGCTGTCCTTTGTTTGCATCCACGGGCTGTCCTTTGTTTGCATCCACGGGCTGTCCTTTGTTTGCATCCACGGGCTGTCCTTTGTTTGCATCCACGGGCTGTCCTTTGTTTGCATCCACGGGCTGTCCTTTGTTTGTATCCACGGGCTGTCCTTTGTTTGCATCCAAGGGTTGTCCTTTGTTTGCATCCAAAGGCTGACCTTTGTTTGCATCCAAGGGTTGGCCTTTGTTTGTATCCAAGGGCTGTCCTTTGTTTGCATCCAAGGGCTGTCCTTTGTTTGCATCCAAGGGCTGTCCTTTGTTTGTATCCAAGGGCTGTCCTTTGTTCACCTTGAAATTTCTGTTTCTACTTAGAAATAAATGTCTCTTCTTTTCACAGTTTATATGCAATATTCCATTTTTTTTTACCGAGTTGTGGGGCTTTCAGTTCCAGAACACAGCTGGGGTTAACAAGAGTCTTGTTACAATGTAACAGTAACAGGGTCCCCGATAAAAATGGTTAATTTTGCACACACAAAAATCAGGGCCGTTAACATTAGTGAAATTCCTAAACTTTGTGTCTGCAAAGTTAAACTAAGAAATTACAGTTTTTCCTGACATAGGAACCGTATGGCAAAAAACTTCTTACTATTACAAAGTTTTGTTTCAGCCCCTCTACCCCCTCACCCCGATGTTCTGTTTCATGGCAAAATGATAAGAATCTAAATAAACATATCATCATGATTCTATTCCTTCTACTGCCAAGTTAAAAATGGTGTCTATCATCAGGTTCTCTTGTAATCTGGGTCAAGTCTTTCATCTACAAGTGACCTTTCTGTTGGTCACTCTCTGCCCTGTCCTCATTCCAATGTGACATTCATTTACAAAAATACATACGAATTATATCAATTCATCTTTCACCATCAGCACTTCAGCTTCTACACTTGTAATCATTCAAATAATCAAGTCTGAAAATACATACCATATTTTACTAAACTTTTTTTCTTCACTTTTTATCATGCCTGATTTCTATCCACCATTGACATTTCAAAATACATGTATATATATATGTAATAATCAATACAAATTATTCTAAAACTATTTTTTTAATACATTAAATTAATACATTTACAGTTGCAATTATGTTTTATGTCAACGTGCAGAAATCATTTACATATTCATTCCTTGAAAGATTACATTAAAGTTTACAAAGTTAGCCTCTGTAATGTTAGCATTCAGTTCACATCAGCATGGGATAACCACATGACAAATCTTTATCAAAAGTCTTACAGAAAATTAATACATCATAGTCTGGCTTCCAAACATTGAATACAGAGTAAATGGTTTGGTAAGCTGGCAGCAGTCATAAGGAACTATTTTGGAAGAGGGTTGGTACATTCTGTGTGTTTGGGCGGAAATAGGTTATTTGTCCAAGGGAGGGAATGACAAAATAAAATGAAGAATCCTTGCACCAACACATTTATATAGAATCATGAATGTAATTTAAACCTTCAAGGGTGGGTAGATCGGCCAGTGCCTTTACTAACTGTCAACCACATAGTGACCATATGTCATGGTAAAATACATAATTTATGTCTTATACATAATATGTTCTTTGGAGTGCTGGGCAGACAGAAAGGATATTGTTTAGCATTGTAGCTTGGTGTGTCCATGACGAGTGCATATCCATATGCTCTCACTAGTGACCTCAACACATGCTTCCCTGGTCGCTGAACACACAATTTCCTTTGTTGAACACGACACACAAGTTTGTATTATGAAATAAAACTGTTGTTAAAAGTCTGTTCATGTTCTGTCCATCTGGTCATGTTCTGTCCCACTGGTCATGTTCTGTCCCTCTGGTCAAGTTGTGTCCCCATGGTCATGTTCTGTCCCTCTGGTCATGTTCTGCCCATCATGTTAGAGATTCTCTTTCTGGCCTCCATCAGCTGTACATCGCTGTTCTTATCATGGCTGCTGTTGGTGCGGCTGTCCCCACTGTAGCTGAGATTGATGCTGTTTGGGGGCAAAGGTGGCTTTGACTTGAGCATGGCAGGATCACTGACATCTGACAGCGGGGCTGGTGAGGGACTGGAGTGGGTACTTTGGACACTTCCTCTTTTTTGCATGCTTGAGTAGCCACCTGTAACCAATGTCCACATACTTGTATTAAACAACATATACTTGTATTAACTAACAATTTAATATACTTGCACTAACTACTAAATTTACTTCTTTTAACTAACAAATATACTTGAACTAACTTCTCAATTTTATATGGCATCTTTCCATCTTTGCAAGTCGATGGAGGAGCCATGTAGGACTACACTTTGACGCGTGGCTCACTAGGCCCATCCTGGAATGACAATCTCAACTGTATTTCTCGCAGGAGAATATTGACTCCTGGTTAGATTTGGCCGTATTTTTTTTTTTTTTTTTTGTTTGTCGCAAGGGCTTCGTTTCGCATATCTTCTGCCTTTTTTACTCCTTCATACCCTGCTGTTCACCAGCTGGAACGTTGTTCAGCAATGAGCTCCCTCCTGGTTAGATTTGGCCGTATTTTTTTTTTTTTTTTTGTTTGTCGCAAGGGCTTCGTTTCGCATATCTTCTGCCTTTTTTACTCCTTCATACACTGCTGTTCACCAGCTGGAACGTTGTTCAGCAATGAGCTCCCATTTTTCTATTTCAATGTTGGCTTCCCTCATGCTCCTTTTGCAAACGTCTATAAATCTCAGGCCTGGCCGTCCAATAAGTCTTGTCCCTCCTGCCAACTCTCCATACAGCCGCTTCTTTGGGATACAGCCCTTCTCCATTCTCCTTACATGACCTAACCAGTGAACGCGCCTCTTGCTAAGAGCGAAGAATATGCTAATCATGTTTGCACGTTCCGAAACCTCTGAGTTAGGCACCAAAGTGCAAAATGCGACGCAATCTGTTCAGTTTCCACTCCTGACTGGTCTATGTCGTCCACACTTCACTGCCATATAGGAGCATACTAAGCACACATGCCTGATAGACACTTAGTTTTGTTTTATCAGTTAGATTGAGATTGTTCCACACCTGCTTATTCAGTTTAGCCATAGTTGCTGCTGCTTTTGTGTTCTTTATGTTTATTCCTTCATCAACGGAGAGAGAACTAGAAATGTTGGATCCAAGGTATGTGAAATGCTCAACAACCGACAGATTATGGCCCTCAATAGATATTGGAGGGGACGGTGCTTATTGCGTCATGACACAAATGTGTTTTCTGCAGTTGACAAGCGTGTGAAAGACAATCAACTAGCACTGGAGACCTTCATTTGTGTCAGATGTTAGGGCGGTATAATTAGCAAACAGCAGTTCATGAATTATTACCCTTTTCACCTTTCTCACACCAAGACCTACCTGGTGGTGTCTTTTGCAAGCAGACGTTCACACACTATGACCTACCTGGGGTGTCTTTTACCTGCAGAAGTTCAAATGCAATGAACTACCTGGGGGTGTCTTAAACCTGCAGAAGTTCACACACCATGACCTACCTGGGGGTGTCTTTGACCTGCAGAAGTTCACACACCATGACCTACCTGGGGTTGTCTTTTACCTCCATCAGTTCACACACCATGACCTACCTGGGGGTTTCTTAAGCTGCAGCAGTTCCTTTCTGGCTTCACTTAAAGCCTCGGTAAGTTCAAACCTTTCCTCACATTCTTTCCTTACAATTCCTTGAAGAAACTGAGCCTGGTCACAAATAGAATGAGATGAAAGTCACCATGAGAGAGAGACACCTGACATGTATTAGTGAGACAACTGACCTGTTTTAGTTAGACAACTGATATGTATTAGTGAAACACCTGACATGTATTAGTGAGATACCTGACATGTATTAGTGAGACACCTGACATGTATTAGAGAGACACCTGACATGTATTAGTGAGACATCTGGTATGTATTAGAGAGACAACATGCCATGTATTAGTGAGACACCTGACATGTATTAGTGAGACACCTGACATGTATTAGTGAGTAGACACCTGACATGTATTAGTGAGACACCTGACATGTATTAGTGAGACATCTGACATGTATTAGAGAGACAACATGCCATGTATTAGTGAGACACCTGACATGTATTAGTGAGACACCTGACATGTATTAGAGAGACAACATGCCATGTATTAGTGAGACACCTGACATGTATTAGTGAGACACCTGACATGTATTAGTGAGACAACATGCCATGTATTAGTGAGACACCTGACATGTATTAGTGAGACACCTGACATGTATTAGTGAGACACCTGACGTGTATTTGTGAGACACTGACATGTATTAGTGCGAAAATTCTGTTAAATTTTACTTTTGAAACCTGGATTAATATTCAATTTAACCTATTTCCATTGGTCAAATATTTTATTTCAAGTGACGTGAAATCTTTATCATTCTTTTCAATCTCTTTAATTAAGCGCATTTTAACAAATTTTTCCTTTTTTTTTTTTTGATAGCTCAGATCTATTAACTGGCCAAGTCTGGTCAAATATATTAATCTAATAAAATTAAACAGAATTTGAATGCACCAAAATTTCAACACATACAAATACACATACAAACACACATACACACACAGGCCAAATTCATATTTTGAAATTTTAAAAAATGTCATACAAATAGACACAATTTAGATTTTTTTTTTTTTTAACATTTATTTTAGTAACAAAAGGGGGTGGCGGCGAAAATCTCAAACTTCTCTCATCGACTTCCGCTGCCGCCCTTTTGCGCTAACGTAGCGTTTAAGTTTAATCTTATATTTACTTTTAACTTTACATTTATCATTAAACACATTTTTTAAAAATATATTTTATATTTACATAGAAATATGAAATGGAAAAAAGAGTTTTTTTGTTTTTTTTTCAATTTTTGGTGATGCGGTCAGTGACAGTGTTAAGACACACGGCCATAAATTTACATACTTTGTTATTTATCATGGTGGAATGTGCGATGTCCCTAGGAGTGAAATGTGGAAATGATTGGGACGTTAAGTGGCATGGTGTCAATGGCAAGCAAGATATAAAAACGAAACATATGAAAAATGATGCCACAATATAAATCTGCCAAAAAAAAATTGTAAATAAAATCTGCAGGGTAAAAATAAATGTAATCTTCAGAATAAACCAATAAAATCTTATGATTCTGGTTGTATGTAACACTACAAATAATGAATATAACAAATTAAATTTCTTTCCAGACCTCATCTTTGGCTTCCTTCAATCTATTTTCCAGCAGTGTGACAGAACTTTGTGCATCTATCAGTTGTTGATGAATTTTGGCCAGTTGGTTTTGTAAGTCAGTTATCTTCCCTGAATCAGAGCCATCCAGTTTTGCTATTCAAGGGGCGTAAGATAGCAGGAATATTTTTAACACCAAAAGTGGGCTCTATTCAAGGGGACTTAGATAGCAGTAACCTTTAAATGCTAGACTCTTCCATTTACACATATTTTTATTTACTATTTTAATATAATGGTTTAAACTTTTTTAAATGTGGGTACCGTTATCAAGAATTATGTTTGTAATTTTTTAAAGGCATAACATGGCTATACTACAAGTATTTTTTTTTTAAAGAAAAGAAATGTTAAATTTCAAGTTTCCCCATTAAACAAATACAAATCTCTGAAAAATAGTGTCCCAAATTACCTGAGCGGTCTTGTAAATCTTTAATAATTTTCTTGAGACTAGCGATCTCCTTGTTTAGTTCCTCCTCCCTCTCCTGCCCCCTCCTCTTGCATTCTGTAACTTGTCGATGTAAGTCTTCAATATCTTCTTTGTACTTTTGTTCAAGAAGCGCCCTCTGGTTTTCTTTCTGTTAAAAAATAAATGTGCAAGAACTTTTAAACAGAATATCATTAGATTTTATTATATTTCTTATTTGTTTGTGTGTGGGGGGGGGGGGGGGGTGGAGGTTGCTGAATCACAAGTCCTGAGATTTTTTTTAAGGAGGATAAATTGGTTCTCAGTCAGCATATTCCCTTTCTCCACCCTGCTGGTAAACCCAAGGGAACATCAAGTGGATGATACAGCTTTGCCCCAGGGCTGTCACAGGAGTTGGCTAAAATTTATTTAAGGTGGCAACAATTTGCAATCAGAGTTTCCTTCTCTATTGTAAGCCACCATCCAAGGTTGGTGAGTCCCATCCACTCAGTGCACTGGAGTCATGTTGTTTGTTTATGTATCCCTCGAAATTAAACTCCAGCTCACAAGTTTTGTATGTCATCTTTTGACTTTGACAAATATATATATGGTTCAATTAGCACCTACCAACTGCTAGGTAGGCTAAAATATCTGTGAAGATTCCCAGATTGTTTTTATTAAACAGAAGATTTTTCAAAAAGTTCCAAAACCTTGGTGGAAGATTTCCACCACAAAATATAAATATGTAGGTAAATTTAGATATATAGATCAATATAGATATATAGGGAAATATTACAAAACCAAATTAAGGAGCTAAAATAAATAAATTTATAATCCATTAAAACAAGAAAATAATTTGTATGGCTTACAAGAAAAACTTGGCAACTTTATGTGATAAGACTATGTCAAAAAAAATAATGCATAACCAGTCATGAGGCTCTGTGAGTATCTCAAGTATGATCAGGTTTAACAACATTGTCGTTTTAGAAATAAGTAAGCTTTAATTACAAACATACTGAATTGGTTTTCTCCTTTTCCTGGTCTTGAAACTTTTTCATCAGCTCACCATATTTGTCCTTTTCTATCTGCAGCTCCTGTGTGAATACAAATAATTTCTTAATGAATTTCATAAATGAATGGTCTTTGGTGTCTTTTTTTATTCTAGAGTTATAAATTATCAATAGCTTTACAAGGTCAAGGTCATATCAAACCCTGGCGGTTATTTATAATATTTTTTTTTATTATCCATTTTATTAACCGTTTTGAAATATTTCTTCACCCGAAACAACAGAAAATGTGTTTATTATGGAGTTGTAATAATAATTGAAGTTTTTTTTAATAATAATAATTGAAGTTGTAATATAATTAAAATTGTAATAATAATTGAAGTTGTAATAATATTTGAAGTTGTAAGGTAAAATTAGAAGACATACTTTTTGTTCATTCCTAATGCATTAATTAATTTGTTTCTTCTTTTATTTTCTTTCTGCTTGGTTAACTAATAACATTTTGGAAAACAAGTTCTTGACCTGAAAAATGTAATTTGTTTTCAATAATAGAACTTGTGATTGTTATCTCCTTTTCATTTGTTTAGATAGAATTGCATTGAAAATATTCACCATAACAAACTGATGTTTGAGATTTTCTTCTAAAGTTTTCATCTCAGCAAGATGGCGTCCTCTCTCTGCAGCAACTGCATCATGGAGCTGGGAAAAGGGATGTACAAATTATGAAACATGTTACTAAATAACATATATAACTAAATAAACTCACTAATCCAAACTGTAGTCAGTGAACAATAAAAATACTTAAAATCAGTTACTAAATTATGTTTAACCAATCAGAATGTGACATCGAGTAACTGGATTTAAATGGAAACAAAAATATGGATAAATATATTGCCTCTCTTAATTAATTACTTCAGATAAGATATCAATTTAATTCTATATGCTGTGAAGCCATTTTGCAAAAAAATATTTTAAAAAGCAGCTTTTCTTTCTTAAAGTTTATTAAGTTTAACTAGTGATGGAAAGAATGACATTATGGCTAAATATATAAATATATTCAGGTCATTGATCAAATAGTCACTTTTTGTGGCCAGTTTTCAGCTTCAGCCATTTTGTTTTTGAAGCTTTCTCTCAAGTCCTCAATCCTGTTTTGGTGAGCTTCAATCATCATTTCCCTGTTTTAGGGAGACAAACAATCCATGAGTTTTTTTAATTTTCTTGAATTATAAGTAACAGTGAAAAGGTACAAAATATGATAACAATATGATAGGGTGCTGGGTGGCCGAGCGGTCTAAACTGTCTCAAACCAAACAGTCCGGAGTTCAATCCCCGCCAAAGCCAACATCCCTAGCACCCCGGGTGGAAGGGACTCGTCAGCCTTGGACGGCAACCCATCTAAGAGAAGGAAAACTCTGAATTTAAACCAGGAGCCAGAATGATCATCAAATTGATCGTGGGCACCTCAAATATAAGAAGAGAAGAAGAAGAAGCAGACGTGACTGTTTATTAACTCTTTCCGCCTGTGATCAAAGCAATCAAATGTTAATTCTTCTTTGAACTGCTTTATATATTTCTTTAAACATTACATATAAATATAATGTTTTGCCATGAATTCCAAAATAAGTTAGTTTAGTTAAAAAGGGTTTCTCAATAATAAAATAAATTCTGAATCTGTTTCTTGGACAGAACTAACAATATTGTCTACCTTTCAGATTTCAATGCAGCCACATCTCCCTTCACCCTCTGCAGTTCTTCCTTTAGCTCGTGAACCTCATCTGAAAAATTGTAACATTGATCAATGACACTTAAAAAGTCTTAATGACACTCAAACAGTCTTAATGACACTCAGACAGTCTTAATGACACTCAAACAGTTGTCTTGTAATTCTACCATGGGAACAAATGATTTCCAAAATTTATTTTACTGAGTCCCATATAAAAATAAAATTCTCTGCACCTCCCCAACCTTATTTCATAAAATATTATAGGCATACATTTAGGAATATAGGCCTATCAAGGTGTAAGTACCCCAACTATTGAACTAGTATGTACCCCCGTAGTCTTGGAAATTACTGTTTCAAATCCCAGGCCTTGTATTTCCAGTTCTAGCCATAATGGCTTTGTCCATAATAAAATTGTTCCAAACAAATTTTTATTTCTTTATGTTATTTAAAAAATAGTGGGGTTTTTTTGGTTCTCTTTTACTCTATTTAACAAAACAAATAAAGACTTTTTTTCTCAAGCATTGTATTTAAGAACAAATAGTTTTTAAAATTTTAAGTAACTTACTTGCATTGAGTTTATTGGACTGAGCACTCTCCATTTCCTTCCTCTGGTACTCTCGACACTGGTTCTCTAATGTTTTTACTTGCTTCAGATATGTCCCCAAATCATTTTCTTTGTTTTTTATTTCTTGATTTAGCCTTGACAATAATTTAGCTCATCAACATTAAGTCAATTAGGATAATTTTATTAATGGATCTCAAAAGCACATTGAATATGATTTATCTTCCATGCTGTCTTTTTAAACAAATAGGGTTGACACAAATTTAAATGATGTCAAGCAAAGTAAAGAGCATTTCAACTAAAATCCCCTGTCAGCTAACTTAATATGTCAAAACCTATCAATTATACCAATACAAGTAATCAAAGATCTTTCAAATCAAATTTCCTTGACTTACTTCTGTATAGCCAGCTCCTGCTGTTTCTGTTTATTGGACAAGTCATTTATTTCTGATGTTTTTGTTCTGTAGAGTGTATTACAAAAACATGAGGGGGGTGTGACTGGGTCTGTAACTCATGAAGGGGGTGTGACTGGGTCTGTAACTCATGAAGGGGCTGTGACTGGGTCTGTAACACATGAAGGGGCTGTGACTGGGTCTGTCACACATGAAGGGGTGTGGTTGGGTCTGTAACACATGAAGGGGTGTGGTGGGGTCTGTAACATTTGAAGGGGTGTGGTTGGGTCTGTCATATATGAGGGGGCTGTGGTTGGGTCTGTCACACATGAAGGGGTGTGGTTGGGTCTGTAACACATGAAGGGGTGTGGTTGGGTCTGTCACACATGAAGGGGTGTGGTTGGGTCTGTAACACATGAAGAGAGAGGGTGTGGTTGGGTCTGTAACACATGAAGAGAGAGGGTGTGGTTGGGTCTGTAACACATAAAGAGAGGGGGTGTGGTTGGGTCTGAATATGCCAACCCCTCCATAAACAACTGGGATGAAAAAAAGCTACTGCATGTTTTGAAAATTTAAAGACTAATGGAGAAATTCCTTATGAAAGTGCTATCATGAAAAGACCTGAAAGAAGTTGTGATAGTTAAACAAAATTTTTTCTACATCAGATGAAATGGGAAATGAGCTATGCAACTTAAATTGTATTTTGTTAAGTAGTTAAATCAGTCAGAAAATGCATATTATTTCTAAAATATCATTAAAGCAAAAATATCATCAACCTGTGATCTACAAGTCCATTGTCTGGCCCTAATGGCATACTTACTTGGCCCTAAGGCCATACTTACTTGGCCCTAATGCCATACTTACTTGGCCCTAATGCCATACTTACTTGAGATGTAGTTTGTATTGATCAAGTTCCACTGTCATTATCCTAACTTGATTTTGACATTCTATGACATATGAACAAAATGATTTTTGAAATATGAAAGTTGACAATGGAGAGATCTTTCTACTTTCTACATACTCTTATTTGTTAAACATAAACTATATTTAACTTTTAAAAATATTTTTTTTTAAATAAATTAAAATTCTGACAAGTTATGCCTGTGACATGATTTTCTTTAACCATGTTCTGTTACTAACAAAAAGGTTTTTTTCTTTATTGGTATAATTTTTTTTTTTTTTTAAGATCTTACCATTCAGAGTGATCTCTGCATTTTTTAATGAAATTATTTTTTCAGATGCCTCATGCATGCTGTCTTCCAACTTTGAAAACTCTAACCTCTGTTAAGTTATGCCTGTGACATGATTTTCTTTAACCATGTTCTGTTACTAACAAAAAGGTTTTTTTCTTTATTGGTATAATTTTTTTTTTTTTTTTTAAGATCTTACCATTCAGAGTGATCTCTGCATTTTTTAATGAAATTAGTTTTTCAGATGCCTCATGCATGCTGGCTTCCAACTTTGAAAACTCTAACCTCTGTTCATTCAATGCAAAATCTTTTTCTTGTAATTCCTCATTCTTTTTCTTTATCTCAGAATCCTTTATCTTTAAAGTCTCGGTCATGGCTTTGTTAGATTGAGTGACAACCAACTGTTCCATCTCAAGGCATTGAACTTTAGATTCTAGACCAGAGACTTCTGTTGGGGGAGGGGGAATAACAGAAGCAGCTAAATTAATTATTGATTTATTTTTTGTCTGAAGTGATGACTTTTAGCAACTTACACAATTTATTTGTTGTTCCTATTTTTGTTCTTGTGTAGAAAATTATATTTATTTATGCATGTTCCAAATTATTTAACTCTGCCCTCTTACTTAAACTCACATTAGCTAATGCCAAATGTGTTAAATAATGGATTTATGTGGTGATGTCTCATTGGTTAAACAAATAAATAAATCATTGACTCATTGACCTTCAGCAAAATGCCTGATATCAGAGATAGTTTATTTATAATCTAGCAATGGAGATGTCGGGGAAAATACCTCAGCCCTTGGTAGGAAAGTGTACTACCATATCCCTGAGTACAATAGCCAACTACCACAACTCTTGGTGGGAAAGTACACTAACTCACCCCTCCGTGAGAGAAATAATAATCCAAAAAAATTATTGGTTGAAACTCCTGGTGGGCCTGATTCATAAGTTAGCACCCACAAACTTTAACTGACAAATAAAGTATACTTGTGGATTTGTTTTATTTTGTTTTATGATTTTCAAACATGATTTGTTCTCAGTCTGCTCTCATTTTTTTTGCACTTAGGCTTTATTTTAACCAGTAACAGACTTAGACTTTATTTTCACCAGTAACAGACTTAGACTTTATTTTAACACAACTCCCCTTCAAAACTTTTAGTCAAAAGTTGTTGCAGGTTTCTTATTACCTTTAGCTGGGCACTCTGGTATCAGTCTAAGGCAGGCTTCTTATTACCTTTTGCTGAGCACTCTGGTATCAGTCTAAGGCAGGTTTCTTATTACCTTTTGCAGAGCATTCTGGTATCAGTCTTAGGCAGGTTTCTTATTACCTTTTGCTGAGCACTCTGGTATCAGTCTAAGGCAGGTTTCTTATTACCTTTTGCTGAGCACTCTGGTATCAGTCTAAGGCAGGTTTCTTATTACCTTTTGCTGAGCACTCTGGTATCAGTCTAAGGCAGGTTTCTGATTACCTTTTGCTGAGCACTCTGGTATCAGTCTAAGGCAGGTTTCTTATTACCTTTTGCTGAGCACTCTGGTATCAGTCTAATATTTTGTAAGGCAGTTGCCATGCATTCAAGAATTCCTGACTGGTTGCTGGTGAAGTTTTCTTTTATCGCTTTGAGATTATCTTTCCATTGTTTGGCTGACTGTTTTAACTTGCTCAATTGGCGTAGGTTAGCTATTTGTTTGTTTCTTTGGACAACAAAAGGAACAAATAATTTAGTTCTTTAAAAAACTATGATCTGAGTAAATTAGGAAATATAATATTCTATAGATGACATGATTGCAAATAATATGGAAGAGATAAAGATGTAAAAGAAAAGACTTTTTAATAAAATAATCAGAATGCTTAAATCAAGACAAAAATATTGTCCTCTCAAAATGAACAATATTGAAGTATAGGCGGAAAATGTATTATTTTTAACATTATAGAACCTGTATAATTGAAGCGCCTCATCTAATGCTTTATTTTTCTCTCTGACCTCATTAATTTCTCTGTTCAGAGTAGATATCCTGTTGAAACAAGTCGTATGATGTGATCATTAAATTATTTAGGCTTTAAAAATAAGATAATAACAAAATCAAACAAAGCCTAAGTTGACATAGAAACATAGAGTGTGTGAAAGCCTGAACAACATTCTAAAGCAAACAGAAAAGGTCGAAGATATGAACATAAAGAAACATATACTAGCACTAAAATCAATAAGAAATTAGAAAGTGAAAGCAAAGCTTAGTATTTTGTTTTCATATATTTTAATCAAGATTACAAGTTCATTGGATGCAAATTAAAAAATGTTGAAAAAAATTTTTTGATGAAAAACAATGAAGTTGATTGATACTATAGCCTATTGTGCCTAAGGGATATGCCAAAACTGTATGTCAGTCTTTTCTCCACATAAACCATACATTTTACTATTTTTCATATTTACTTATTTATTTATCTGAGTTTATTATTTGTAAGACACCTTTGAGACCTAAGCATTTGTACACAAAAAACAAGCAATGGTTGTTATTTTTTTAATTGTATCACAAATAATAATTCTCATCACAAATAATAATGCTCTAGCTATGTATTTATGGTTGTAATGTTGTGTTCAATAGTTGAAAAAAATAAAATTCCCTTAAGTTAGCCATAATTGGGATTCTTATAAAGTAGGCCTACTTTACTTAGAATGCACATTTAGTCAAGTAAGGGGCCATCCATAAATCACCTCATGCATCTAGGGGGTTGGGGGGGGGATGACATATTTGTGACAATGTGTGATGAGGGTGAGGTGCGTTAAAGCAATGTGATGGCCAAATAAAAGCAGAGCATTGCTGAAAAAAATTCACTTAATAACACTAAATTACAAACATCATTAACATTATAGTATTATACAAAAATTATAATTATTTTATTTTTAAACTACTGATAGAATGAATGTTCTAGGACATAGATTCTTATCCTTTAGCTACATAATGTGCAAATAAAATTCACCAGAATAAAAATTTAAATTCTGCTGCTAATCGAAATACAAAAAAACTTATTATATTTTTAAAGGCACGAACAACTAGCAAAGGCAGCTAATGCAACTTAGTTTCTGGGTTTTCTGCACCACAGGGGATGCTTTCACCACTGCTTAGGAACCAATTTTCTTGGTTAATGTTTTTGAAGTAATTCCATATCCATGGAATATGATTTTTTTTAAGGGTTTGTAAAGGACAGTAGAGGAAAGAGGGATTTTTATAGGGAGAGGGGGTGCAGAGGTTTGTGACATTATATTTTAGGGCAGTGATATTTTATCACTTTTGTGAAACAATTTTTATGATTGGGGGTATTAAAATTTTGCATCATGATTTGCGTCATTTATGAATGTCCGCTAACTTTAGTAGATGGGAATTTCAAGCATTGCTGTCGTCATTTTTCTTGCACTGTATTTCTAGTGTTGTTATAATTATTAAAATATGTAATGTTTACAATACATACAGTTTAGTGTTTGCATCAACAGTCATATGTGCCTCCTCCAGCTGCTGTTTCATCATAACGATCTCCTGGTTTAATAATGCTTCCCTCTTTTCCAGCCCCCGTAGATTAAATAACTCTTTCTCTGCCACTTTCAGTTTTTCTTCTAAAGCTTTTATTTCATTGTGTATCAGGTAACTCACACCACAATATTTACAAACCTGCAGGAAATTTAAGGATGGAACAGAATTTTACATTTCCATAATTTGCTCTCATAATAAATTTATAAATAGTTCAACATGTTATGCTTCTATTTTTTTAATCTAAGAAAATATAATACTGTAATTCTTAAATTGTATTTTACAGGCCCTGACTCTTAGCATTTTGAGAATTCATTTCCTTATAAGTTTTTTTTAGTATTAAGATAGCTTGCTTTGATTTAGGAGTAGAATATATATGTTAGTGAAACATTTCATCAAAAGAAATGGTGGGCTAAATTGCACATGGAAGCACTCAACAATGAAATAACTTACTGTTTTATCTCTGGTGAGTTTCTTAATTTCTTCTGGCAATGGATGTTGTGGTGTGTAGTGTGAAAAAGCTTCTCCACTTTCCTCTTCCATTTCTATATCTAATGGATATTAAATTATTTTTTTATAATATGCCCTTTTTGAGCATATATTTCAAACAAGTTGAAATAAATTAGGCCGATTATTTATTTTTTTAACTAAAGCTAGAAGAACACACTAAAATTTAGGCTAGCTAGAGTATATTTAAAAACTAGGTCTATTTATTATTCATGACATTGACCTCTCATTCATTTGATTAACTAATTATAAGAAAGTTGCAGTGTGTTAAGGCTTTCAAGCAGATTAATAAGACAAAAACAATGTGCAAACAAAGCAATATAGGTTAATCTTTAATAATGATTATACTTATACAGAATAAAAATGTAAACGTTTTGGCTAATGCCTTCATTGGTACAACAAACAACAACAAAAAATTATATAAGTTTAAATTTACATAATATATATATTTACTGTATATAGGTATCCTCCCTAAAAGTGAAAGAAAAGGATAGGAATGGGCACAAGTCCCCAACAAAAACAAAGTTCAGAAGAACAGTAAAGGCAATGGAAGTGGCTTGAATTAAAATTTAAAAACCAAATAGGAAAAAAAATATTGCAGCTATGTCAAATTTTAAATAGCTAAAATGTTGGTTTTTTGTGTCTTATTAATCTATTCCTTTATTACAATTACATAGATTATGTGATGTTTTGTCCCTTTTAAGATCAACAAACACAAGTTAATCCTCACACTGTCACACATAGTGTTCCACACATCGATTTTCTAAGTAATTGCCAATTCAGGCTGCCCGGAATTTTAGAAATTATTATAGAATTCACAAATCTTTCTTTCATATTTACATAACATTTTTTTATTTAAAACACATCTTATGGGGTCAAAAGAATGTATCATAATGTAAATATGTATGCATTATGTTTTACCACAGAAGATAAACAATTATTATTTTTTACTGTAAATTCCATGAGGAATTCCTTTGTCTTTTGATTTTGTGTGAGGTGTAATTCATGTGGGATCATTATCTGTGCAACATAGTACAGTGTGTGTGATCTCCAACTTGAAGTTCAAGTGGGGTATAACATTTAAATTAATATCAATTTTCTTTAAGTTTAAGACTCTAAGTGTTCCCCAAAATATGCAATGACAGCCTTGAAATATTAAGGCTACATCACAAATGAGTTAAAATACTTATAATTATAATATACTGTTATTTACATTAGACGTTAGACTACTAAATTCTCTAAATTAGTTTTATTAGTTTACCTTGCCGTGACGTGTGTTAGTGTTGCCGTTACAGTTACTGGCGTTGGAGTTGGTTAGCTGTGCTGTGTAATTTTGAGCTAAGAAATAAAACTACGATTAAGATTTATTTAAATCAATTTTGCTTTTTATCAGTCATTATCATGGATTTTTTAAACAATTTCTTGGATAAAGAAAGGTTTTATTCCAAAAATGCTAACTAGGTTAGCAATTGACATATATGCTAAGCCTAAGGCTATGGCCATGACATGTTGGGAAAACATCCACCATCTTGAAACTAATGAAAACAATTATTAAATATGTGTCTACTGATACGGCAGCCTGAGTCATTTAATGGAATTAGTCCTAAGTAAACATACAACTTTATCCGATGTAACTTATAACTTGCCGCAGTATTGAGAAGCTACAACAAATTTAATTTAAAATTGTATGATATTTTAACAAACACCATTATAATATAACTATAATATTTAGAGCCTTGTTTATAAGATTCTCAAATAAAACAAGTTCATATTATTATATTTAGGCTCTGTGCTACAGTTTCCTATTTTATCTGAAGCCAATTTTCATTGTTGCCCCTCCCCCACCAATTTTTTTTTAATTAATGAATTAATCAAATATAAAAAATACAAATTTTGTTTTTTATTATTTATATTTATTTTATTTTGTTTTGTTTTTTGTGTGGATGAAGCAAAATTTTAATTAAACTGACCTGTTATTCCGCGGTAAAACTGCTAGCGCATTTATCATTAGTTTCTGCAATATAAATAAATATTAAAATATTGATTATACGGCTTCTACATTCTAATCTTTGTTTAGTTCTGATCATCATAGTCTTTTGTACGTTCTAAGGAAGTCAAGACTTGTATCACCCGGATAGCCACGGAAATCTACCTGATTCCCAAAAAGTTTTCCCTCAAGGATATTTTAAAATTATAAAATTAATCATAATAATATGGTCCCGTGTTGCTTTAAACCTAATAAATGCTTCAGGTTAGTATCACGCAGGCATATGGAATTAAAATATATTTAATTTGACAAAAATACATTTAAAATGAGTTACGCTTTCTTAATTAATATTAAAATTAATGTTTCATAAAACTTAAAATAATTTCTTAAAATTTTTAAAGTTAAAATAACTAACGTAAATTTAATAAAGTAATAATTTACTTACCGGTACTAAATTACTAAATTTGTTAAATAATGCACATTAACTTAGAATTAAGTTTAGTTAATTATCAATTTAATTTTAATTAAATGCCTACGTTTTAACGTAAATCTTTAAAATATTTGTTTTAAAATATACTAGTTTAACTTACATATAATGCTATATTTATATTATATGCCTACACTACACCCTTTTCTTTAATTTTTGAGTTTAAAACTCACCACCATTACCACGGTTGCTAACTCAACAAACATACAAAATATTTCAAATCTCCATAAAATGTGCAAATAAATATTTTTAACAACACCGTTTTAAAATAAACAAACTATTTTTTTTTTTAAACTCAAACATTTATTACCCAGTGGCGTAGCCAGGGTTGGTGTCACCCGGTGCGGTAAAGGAATTTAAGGCATGGTGTCACCCCCTTCACCCGACTTCCACAATGACTTTTTTCTTGTTAGTTATAGATCCACAGTATAACAATGACAAGAACAATACAAATGAATTGAAGATTAGGAGGTGATTGTATTTAACAACTATAAAAACGTTAAGCTATAGTTATGTTTACATTAAATTTAATTTATTTAAAAATGTTCCTTTCCTGGTCTTAAAATTGCAAACCTGTCAATCATTTGATCATAAGCAATATCCTTCACCGAGTCACTTTCAAATGATAGAAGAGCCAGATCAGAAATCCTTGACTGTCCCATGGTGGATCGTAAAAATTTCTAGTTAAGCCATGCTTTTGAAAAAAAACGCTCACATGAAGCCACAGAAACACAGATTGTAAGACACAATTCAGAGCCGTTCTTAGGAGTTTGGGGGCCCTAAGCATGGAGCGTAGGTTTGGGGCCCCGGAAGGGGAGGGGTCCGGGGTGGAGCTCCCTCGAGCTGAGGAGAAAACACCACCCACCACTGCGGCACCTCCATTCTGCCTCCATCAATGTTTCCTCTTTCCCATTCCCACGACCAAGCCCCCGATTTCCTGTCAGCCACCCCCAAAGCTTCTCCCTGCTGCTTCCCTTCCCCTGCCTCCGAATTCAACTCAGAATGATAAATTTCAGGATGAGGAAGGTAACGTGAGTGACACAGACGGATGCAGTGCCAGTTTTTAAAAAAAATCGGGGGATCGAGGGCGCCTCACGCATGCCCCCTCATGTTCGAGGCCCTACGCGGATGCGTAGTCAGCGTATGCCTAAGAACGGGCCTGCACAATTGAAGGCTTAGCGAGAGTATTGGAAGAGATTCTAGGAAGTCCCATTCAGCTATGAATGTCTAAACATCAAATACTGACTAATACATGAAGTTTAAAAATTCAATATCAGCTGCCTTTAGGTGTCTTCTAAGCCTTCGTATTTCGTTTTAAGGTTCATCTTTTGATAACTCATCATAGAAACAGGTTAATCTTTTGAACGGACACCTATAACTCTTCTTCATCTGCTGATAGTAGACCCTTGGGTTGAACACCCCCCAAAAAGTATATGCTACATCCTTGATCGCTGATGATCTAATCTGGGGCTCAGAATTAAAGTGATCAACACACTCAACAATCCATGTACTTAGAATCGCTCGATCACATCGTATTTGAAATCAATGGAATGCATTTTTCTCAGAATTTGGATGTATTGCTTCCTGTCACTTACGAAAGTTACAGAACACTTAAATCGGTTGCGAATCACGGTCAAAACGGTTTTTTTATGACTTAAATATAGGTTCACTTCATTTCTGACTCATCAACATTGCACTTTTAATAAAGCACGCATTGGGTTTGGTTACATTTGTGGAAAATTTAAGTGTGATCCTTTTATGAAATTCGGTTAGACCGAGCAAAGTGTGCTTCAATTTGTTGTTATCCCTTGGGATGGTGTCACCCGGTGCGGTCCACACCCCTTAGCTACGACACTGTTTATACAAGCACACGTATTTAATATAGTATAGTCTATATGTATAACTGAGACTATCTTATAACGTTATTTTATTGAAAGAATTCTCATCAGCGATTATTGAAAGAATTCTCATCAGCTATTGTCATCAATGTTGAATTTCTTCTAATTATGATCGTAAAGCAAGCAAGAAGAAATGACAAACATGACATTTCTTTGGGGGGGGGGGGGATTATTTAATTTTTTTTTCAGTTTAAAAAAAAGGTTTAGGTGTCAATATCTTTTTTTTTTAAAAAAAGTTTTTTTTTTCTTTTTTTT
>CAXITT010000070.1:515748-608477 GCA_964033795.1 Lymnaea stagnalis
GGGGGGGGGGGATTAGGCCCCCCCGGGTCAGCGCTATTGGGGGGGGGGGTTAGCCCCCCCCCCCCCCGGCTCAGCTCCAGGGAGGGGAGAGGGGATAGACCCCCCAGCGCTATGGAGGGTGGGTTTAGACCCCCTCGGCTCAGCGCTAGGGAGGGGATTAGGGCCCCACGCCTACGCATGAAATACAATCTAAGAACAAGGTATGCTGAACGTGAATAAATGGAAAGGACAACAGATTTGGACGTGTCGGCCTAGCGCCTTCCTCAGCAAACAAAACAAATGGAGTAAATAAAGTACCAAAGCACAGTAAAGAACACTATGGAGCTCTTCTATGTTGTTGCTGGAAGTAGGATGTATGAAATACGTGGATGAAGCCCATGAAGTAAACAACCTTATAACGGAAATTGTCGTCTCTAAACTATTTACTCAATACATATTATGCCAGTTGTACCAATGTAGCCTATATGTTGAAAGTCCCAATCGTCAGTTAATGGGCACACGTGACGATGATAAGGAATTGGGCATTGGCCTACTTGAAGACTGATAGACCTACATGAGTAGTACATGAAGGGGCGTTTGGGGACAGGAGCCCCTGATTTCTTGCTTTTGACATTCGTGAAGTTATAGCCGTTTATTTCTTGTGGTTGAATCTCTTCCATGTTTTTTTGTGAATCACTTGTTCACAGATGATCTCAACGATCTCCCTGTCTTCATAAATATTGACTTCCGCTGGGAAAATAACGACTTCGTGCTACTGGTAGCAGGTGGTCAAAATTGAGAAAGTGCTTGGTAAGCGAGTTTAGAGTGGCGAGCAATACATAGGCGAGTCCAGGATTTTACTAGGGAGATTCCATGGTTTTACATAGGCGAGTCCAGGGTTTTACTTAGGCGAGTCCTGGGTTTTACATAGGAGAGTCCAGGGTTTTACATAGGAGAGTCCAGGTTTTAAATGAAAATTACATTAATGCTGATTTTTTATGTTCTCCATAACAGGATAGCTAACTAAAATTAACCCTGATATGCAACTTCTCAAGCACATAATAGCTAATTTAATGTCCCTCTGATATGCAACTTCTCAAGCACATAATAGCTAATTTAATGTCCCTCTGATATGGAACTTTTCAAGCGCATAATAGCTAACTGAATTCCCCTCTGATATGCAACTTCTCAAGCACATAATAGCTAATTTAATGTCCCTCTGATATGGAACTTTTCAAGCGCATAATAGCTAACTAAATTCCCCTCTGATATGTAGCTTCTCAAGCCAAGAATAGCTAACTAAATTTCCTTCTGATATGTAGCTTCTCAAGCCAAGAATAGCTAACTAAATTTCCCTCTGATATGTAGCTTCTCAAGCCAAGAATAGCTAATTAAATTTCCCTCTGATATGTAGCTTCTCAAGCCAAGAATAGCTAACTAAATTTCCCTCTTATATGTAGCTTCTCAAGCCAAGAATAGCTAACTAAATTTCCCTCTGAAATGTAGCTTCTCAAGCCATGAATAGCTAACTAGATGTAATGCAACTTCTCAAGCACATAATAGCTATCTACACGTCACTCAGATATGCAGCTTCTCAAGCCAAGAATAGCATAGGTAACTAAATGTTTACACTCAATAATACGTGTTCCTTAAACGGCCCATCACCTCTCTTGCTACTTCACAAGTTTAATGACTTAAATAACACTGTCTTAAATTACATTTACTTCAATATAAAGAGCTACAATTTTAATAGTAGTTCTTGCCGAGTATCAATCTATTTTCAAATTATATTTCATCATATAAGCAAGACTTTTAAAGTAGGGATAGGTGATCATTATAAATTGTATGATGTCATTAGGCTTTAAAACGTAATGCTATTAGCATAACTATAAATTTAATTGGGGTGCTGGCTGGCCGAGTGGTCTAAACTGAGCAAATCTCAAGTTGGTGGTCGGGATTCCAGCCAAAGCCCAGTCAAGCATAAAACTTCACCAGCACCCCGGGTGTATGGGACTCGTTAACCTTGGATGGCAACTCATCTAAGAGTCCCGTAGGCGAATAACATTGGTACGATGAAAAACTACAACTCCTGCGACGCCACTGGTGCCGAGCTGCATCTTTCACATGATGTTCCCTTGGGTTATCCAGCGGCGTGGAGAGAGGCGATTTACTGTTGGGAACCAGCTTATAATCCTAAAAGAAGTCTTCACCATCGTCACATTGTGTTGATGATGAATGTTGATGATGTATGTTGAGTTATAAAATAGAGCCTTTAAAAAAATGAATTAATTTTTGTTTAATTAAGAAATTAACGTACGCATACAAAAACGGCACATGTCATCAATGATTTTATCGAAAGCGTTTGTGTGCTCTTTAAATGGGCTACTTTTGTGACAGTGTTTCCTGAATAATAGAGATTTAAACAAAAATACCTAGCCTATATTTATTATCCCCCACCTATTTGCACGTTTTTTTTAAAAATCAGATTTTTTGGAACAATCATTTCGATTATCACTCCAGTTCAATAATTTTGTTTTTATTGGTACTCATTTTACAAAAATGATTTGACCTAATTCGTTCAATTTAAAAAATAAAATACATCGAGGATTTAGTAAAAAGGTGTTTTAAAATATATCTAAGAGGCAATTTGTATTTCATCTTTTTTTAAAAAAGTTATAGCATTTTGAAATTCCAAATAAAAATTTCAGTTAACTGAATATTGGGAAATTTATACTTCATATTTATACGATTACTGATATGAAAATGACTCATACAAATGTATAGGCCGTTCTACTTAACAGTTTTTTTAATTTTATTTTTGACTCTGGTAAAACTTTGAACTAATTGGATAACGTAATTAGTATAAGTAAGTTTTTGTTGTTGTTTTTTTTACGTTTGTGTTCAACATGTAAAATTAAAATAATGTTAGCAGTGCTTTTTGTGACAGAAAACCATTTACTAACTATGTAGTTAACCCCCAAAAAGGTTTTTTTTTTTAAAAACACACACACAGCCACATTACTATTTAGAAAAATAGGCAAAAATATTTGCATAACTCAAGCAAAGTCGTCGCTCGACTTTTCGAGACTCCCTTTTCCACTTTTTGGTTTAGTCATCAACCACATTTAATTAATTAAAATATGATAAGTGAGAGAATAGCCACATCCCATCGTTAAGTCCATAAAATATCCGAGGCCGACTGCAGTCGTAGGGGTTGCTGGGTTCACGCGATGTTTGTAAGGTTAAGTGACACCTGGCATCTCTTCCGATGCTCTCCAATTAAATGTAGAATGTTGCAAAAATAAATTAAATTACTTACTAAAATGCATTCTTGTATTTTGAATGTATCAAAACTTTTCTGGGGACTATACAAATTTAAGAGGCTCTAATATGCTATGGAAAATGTATACCCTCAAGGGCGCCGATACTGGAATGAATTTAGTTCATGTCCCCCTGGTGCGGAGTTAAAGATGTCTTTGATCATTATTATGACTCATTTTGGCGCTTCCGATACGGAAGTTTGAAACGCCCCCTCAAAATTTACTAAAAGAATCACCGAATTCAAGTATGCACTAAAAATACGCCCCTGCAATTTGCGCGACTGTCTTCAGCACTCTCAATTTATGTGCCCCATTCTCTGACGCTAATCAAAGTTACAGGATGGGGTTGAATATAACTTGTGCCCAATGATTACCATGGGGTATGCCACAACCGCGGTGAATTAAGTTATGTATGGCAGTGGCACCACAATGCCTCCACAGACCCTTAAAAATTTAATTCCATCCATCCATCCATCCCTGTGGCTCTACAGCCCATGTAGGGATTTGGTCTGCCTCACTACTTCCTTCCACTCAGACCTACTTAATGCATTTCTTTTCCATGCTTGGAATCCCAGTTGCTGTAGATCTTTTTTTCCACATCATTCATCCATTTACGCCTAGGTCTGCTTTTGAGCCGTTTTCCGCTGGGGTTTTGGTGATGCAACCTCTTCATTCCTCTGTCATTTGGCATTCTCTGTAAGTGTCCTGCCCTGCGTAGCCTATCTTTTTTTCAATTCGTGGGATCCAGATGACTGTAAAACTCATTGTTGGTTCACGTTCTCCCTCCAGATTCATCCTTTGTTGGTCCATATTTTTTCCTGAGAAATTTCCTCCCCCATGAGTTTAATAGGTTTTCTGCGGTTTTTGTTACGGTCCAAGTTTCACTTGCATATGTCACAGTTTTATAAATAGATTTATTTGTTTCTCTTGTAATACTTTTACTTTCGACTATTGTCTGAAGTATGCCCTGTTTCCGGCTGATATTCTTTCTTTTATTTCTCTTAGTAATTCGTTTCTTTCATTAATATATATATATCTCTCTCTCTCTCTCTCTCTCTCTCTCTCTATATATATATATATATATATATATATATATATATATATATATATAAATAATTATTTTTTTTTAAATTTATGTATTAAAAAATTCCTTCCCTGATCAAAAAGTCAAATAGAAACATTGTATTCAACTCTACTCCAAAATGCACCAGTTGCTCGTGGAATCATAAAAAAAATTCCGGGGAGAAGACTCACTGAAAGTTTTTTAAGTGCAGCTATCACTGAGAGTTTTCTCAAGTGTAGCCATTAATGACAACTTTCTCAAGTGTAGCCATCACCGATTGTATAATTCTGTTTTTTCTTTTGTTTGTTCGCTGACGAAGGCTTCCTGCCGACACGTTGGTTGTTTTTTTTTTGCGTTCATTTTTAAAAAAAAGTTTTCCCCATACTTTGTTTTATTCATTTCTTTGTTTTAAATACTACTAATGGTTTCTTAGCCCTCATCTTCTAGCTAAGTATAGTTTTCATTGACTACACTATTCTGTCCCTGGCGTACAGCTGCATAGATGGCTCAGCTCCGGAATATCTTAAAGAACTGATTTCTAAACACGTATCCTTAAAGAACCTGCGGTCTCCAACACAGTCCTTACTGAAAATTCCCAGTGTGGATAGACACAGAAAAAAGTCATTCGGAGTGCGCTCTTTTGAAGCGATAGCGCCAAAATTATGGACCAGTTAGCCCCAATCTTTGAGGAAAATTGAAAATGATAAAAAAATCATTTAAGAAACATTTAAAGACTTTTGTTATTTAAATAGACTTAAGAACATCATAGCGATGTGAGCGTGCTAAAGTAGCATGGATACAAGCGCTATATAAATTTTTCTATTCAATTCAAAATTCATTTCAATTTTCGTTTAGGGTCCCGAGTACTTCTAGCTAAGCATTATGTTCATTATTGTTTAAGGCTCCTAATACTTCCGTTTGAAATGAGGATCCAATATCTCCTCTCTCTCCCCCTGTCGTGTAGGATTGTGAAGAAAAAAATTATTGTTTATCATTGACTCCAATTTAATGTGAAAATATTCAAACATGTCATTAAAATTGTAATTAAAAATTTCATTAAAAATATCATTAAAATTGTCATAAAAATTGTCATTAAAAATGTCATTATAATGTAATTAAAATTGTCATTAAAATGTCATTAAAATGTCATCATAAATGTCATTAAAATACCATTAAAATTGTCATTAAAATGTCATTAAAAATGTCATTAAAAATATCATTAAAATGTCATTAAAAATGTCATTAAAATTGTCATTAAAATGTCAAGAAAACTGTCATTAAAATTGTCATTAAAATTGTAATTAAAAATGTCATCAAAAATGTCATTAAAAATTTCATTAAAATTGTCATTAAAATGTCATTAAAATTGTCATTAAAAATATAATTAAAATTGTCATTCAAGATATCATTAAAATGTCATTAAAATTGTAATAAAAAATTTCATTAAAAATGTCATTAAAATGTCATTAAAATTGTCATTAAAATATCATTAAAATTGTCATTGAAATTGTCATTAAAATGTCATCAAAATGTCATTAAAAATGTCATTAAAATTGTCATTAAAATGTCATAAAAATTGTCATTAAAATTAACATTAAAAATGTCATTAAAATATCATTAAAACTGTCATTAAAATTGTCATTAAAATTGTCATAAAAATGTCATAAAATTGTCATTAAAAATGTCATTAAAATTGTCATTAAAATTGTCATTAAAAATTTCATTAAAATTGTCATTAAAATGTCATAATAAATCGTCATTAAAATTGTCATTAAAATGTCATTAAAATTGTCATTAAAATGTCATTAAAATTGTCATTAAAATTGTCATTAAAATGTCATTAAAATGTCATTAAAATGTCATTAAAATGTCATTAAAATGTCATTAAAATGTCATTGAAATTGTCATTAAAATATCATTAAAATTGTCATTAAAATATCATTAAAATGTAATAAAAGTAATCATTTAAATTGTCATTTAAATTGTCATTAAAATTGTCATTAAAAATGTCATTAAAATGTCATTAAAATTGTCATTAAAATGTCATTAAAATTTCATTAAAATGTCATTAAAAATGTCATTAAAATGTAATTAATAATATATCATTAAAATTGTCGTTAAAATTGTCATTAAAATATCATTAAAATGTCATTAAAAATATCATAAAAGTTGTCATTAAAATTGTCATTAAAAATGTAATTAAAATTTCATTGAAATTGTCATTAAAATGTCATCAAAATGTCATTAAAAATGTCATTAATTTTGTCATTAAAATGTCATAAAAATTGTCATTAAAATTATCATTAAAAATGTCATTAAAAATATCATTAAAATTGTCATTAAATTGTCATTAAAAATGTCATTCAAAATGTCATTAGAAATGTCATAAATATGTCATTTAAAATGTCATTAAAATTGTCATTAAAATGTCATTAAAATTGTCATTGAAATAGTCATTAAAATATCATTAAAATTGTCATTAAAATATCATTAAAATGTAATAAAAATAATCATTTAAATTGTCATTAAAATTGTCATTAAAAATGTCATTAAAATTTCATCAAAAATGTCATTAAAATGTCATTAAAATGTCATTAAAAATGTCATTAAAATTGTCATTAAAATGTCATTAAAATTGTCATTAAAAATATCATTAAAATTGTCATTAAAATGTCATTAAATTGTCATTAAAAATGTCATTCAAAATGTCATTAAAATGTCATTAAAATGTCATTAAAAATGTCATTAAAAATGTAATTAAAATGTCATTAAAAGGTCAATAAAATTGTCATTAAAATGTCATTAAAATTGTCATTAAAATGTCATTTAAAATATTTAATTTAAATTAAAAAGTGTATCTCTGATGATATTCTCCAGCACATCCATTGAGAGTTTCAACGCCCCCCCCCCTCCTAACCGTCAAAAATCTGTGACACCTTTCAGTGCCCACCAGGGCCACCCAACCGTCACCAGGGCCAATCAACCGTCACCAGGGGCGTCATTTCAGGGGCTTTTAAGGAGGGGGCAAGACCAAAACTTGGTCGGATTGTTGAGTTGTTGATTACTGGGGGAAATACACAGTACGTAGGAATTTGAATAAAACCTGCGAAATCAGGTAGGTCACACGATATTGAAACAACCAGCTCTTTATTGTGAAACATATGAGTATATATATATATAAAGGGGTCGTCCATTAATTACGTCCACAATTTCTACGCAATTTTTTGCCCCCCCCCCCTTGTCAACAAACGTCCATCTTTCGATGAACCCCCCTATTTAATTATGTCAACATTTTATAACAATTGAAACAACCAGCTCTTTATTGTTAAACATATGAGTATATATATTTATAAAGGGGTCGTCCATTAATTACGTCCACAATTTCTACGCAATTTTTTGCCCCCCCCCCCTTGTCAACAAACGTCCATCTTTCGATGAACCCCCCTATTTAATTATGTCAACATTTTATAACCCCCACCCCTCACCTAAAAAAATTAAATATAATGTAAATAAATTTTTAAATACATTTTACATTGAGCTGATCAATTTAAATGACATACAGTTGTAGGGAAAACATTTTATTACATGTTTAGATTGGTAAATCAACTAGTTAAAAAGTTTTTACACTTAAATTTTATAATGTAGAAGCAATTAAAAGCTTATTAAGGACTGAATGTCATCGTTGTGGAAGTATAAATATGATTATTGTCCGTATAGCTGACAAATGTAACATAGTTTATAGCTGCTATTATCTTCCCATGGAGTAGCCAGGTGTTGCTGTATCATAACAGTGGGCTTCAGGGACATCATTTGGGTAGGGCAGGGGTCATTCCCCCTTCCCTAATTTTGCTGGTTTTATTTAAATTGCTATGTACGGTGGCGCCTCCAGTAATAAACAACTTAATAAGCCGACTAAGTTTTGGTGTTGCCCCCCCCCCTCCCTTGCCTCGAAAAAAGCATGAAATGGCGCCCCTGATGTGCCTAGTCTATATTAGCTGATTTGTCATTTTCATCTTGCGGAACTGATGTAACAGACAACTCAACATCTTGCTCCCCTAACATTTCAGCAGTTAAAATAGAAGTATTGTCGGTGTCAGCAATAATTGTCATAAGCTCTCTCTCTCTCTCTCTCTCTCTCTCTCTCTCTCTATCATTGAGTTGGTATAATTGTTATTGAACACCCATGAGTTTGTTTTTTTTTTTTTTAATTGAACACCGTATACAGTGATGTGTTACTCATTCTAGGGAGCGGATTAAGAGAAAAATGACAGGTGAAGAGATGCCAACTTTTGACTTCTCTGGCACTAACAAAGTGTGCTAACATTCTGACCAGCCATCTGCCGTGCATAGACAGACATTAAATTAAATAAATCTTATATTGTTAAAAGCCTAAACGCTTATGACTATTTACACTCATTATATTGTTTAAAATAATATAAGAACCAGTCAATTTTTAAGAATACTATTGTAATAGAAAAAATATGATTGTTGACGTCAACTAATCTAACCCCCCCCCCTCCTTTTTTACCCTCCCTTGTCAACAACTGTCAAACATTTCCACCATCCTCCTATTTTGTTGAAGAAATTAATGGACGCCCCCTATGTCTAGAAGCACTTTCATCAGTAGACGCCTCTGACTTGTGCTTTGAGTACAGGTGAACCAGTCATTAATCCATACTGACCTGCGATCTATTGTCTTATCAGTTGTTTCAAGTTAAGGATTTTCACTGAAGGAAGGATAGGCGCGTGGTCAGTAGGAGCTGGACTGATTTCAACAATGACGTGGTCGCTGTGTTCTGTGCTGTTGGCACTGCTCCCTCTCACATACGGTAATGTGTGTTCTGTGTTGTTAGAACTGCTCCCTCTCACATACGATAATCTGTTGTTGACACTGCTCCCTTTCACATACAGTAATATGTGTTGTTGACACTGCTCCCTCTAACATATGGTAATTTGTGTTATTGGCACTGCTCCCTCTTACGTACGATAATATGTGTTGTTGACACTGCTCCTCTAACATATGGTAATATGTGTTGTTGGCACTGCTCCGTCTCACATACAGTAATAAGTGTTGTTTGCAATGCTCCCTCTCACATACAGTAATATGTGTTGTTGACACTGCTCCCTCTAACATATGGTAATCTGTGTTGTTGGCACTGCTCTGTCTCACATACAGTAATATGTGTTGTTGGCACTGCTCCCTCTCACATACAGAAATATATCTTGTTGGCACTGCTCCCTCTCACATACAGTAATATGTGTTGTTGGCACTGCTCCGTCTCACATACAGTAATATGTGTTGTTGGCACTGCTCCCTCTTACATACAGTAATATGTGTTGTTGGCACTGCTCCCTCTCACATACAGTAATATTTGTTGTTGGCACGGCTCTTTTCTCTTTTTTCTTTTATTTGAGGGGCCCACGATCAATTTGTTGATCATTCTGGCTCCTGGTTTAAATTCAGAGTTTGCCTTCTCTTAGATGGGTTGCCGTCCAAGGCTAACGAGTCCCATCCACCCGGCTCCCTCTCACATACAGTAATATGTGTTGCTGGCACTGTTTCCTCTCACAAACAGTTTTTTTGTTGATGTGTTTGCATTTTAACATTGAAATTACTGTAAGGGTAATCAACCATTTAATCAATTCGCTGACAGTTGGCAGTGACAAATAACGCTTGAATTAAGGACTCTGACCATGTTCTTTTGTAACAAAAATGGGGGATTATTTTATGTCAAATATTTACGTGAAATAGAACAGCAAATTTATTTTTATGCGACATGGAAATAAAATTTTGGTATCTTTCAGATTGATATATATATATATATATATATATATATATATATTTATCACATCAAACGCATCCATATTTTTATATGACTGAAATATTTCCGGATTGTTGTTTTTCAAAGGATTCCTTTTCCGCCATAAAACATGAACACCATTATTACTTCCACCAAAAATAATTACTTTACCCTGGGTCTCTTCCTGGTACTTTTTTCCAGTTTATTTCTTGTAGTCTTCCTTTCGTTTTACTTCTTGAAGTTCAAATTTGAGCTGTCGCTTACTCAGAGTGATTCGTTACCTCAGATTCAGGATACTTTCTTGTCTCATAAAAATGAGCCTTATCTAGGTAAGATTTCGCTCTCAAGCAATAATGTGTGTGTTTGTGGGGAAAAGTGCGGCACTTCGGGTTCGGTCTTATGCCTCCACCGGCGATATTTGATATAAACTAGTCGTTTGGTTGTGGTTCAATGGACTGATTTCTTTGCAGACCTGTTTACCGCCCGGGTTGGTGTCAGAGTAGTTCTCATTTCATTTGTATTCGATTGTTTACGGTGTTGACACAAAAAAATGCGGTGTCGTTTTACTGAAAACATCCCAATTATTGAGTCTTTCTTGAAGAATTAATCAAACGTACGAAAAAACTCCCGAGACTTAAGTTTTTTTTGCAGCCTTGTCGTAGTGACGTAGTCTTAGGCTTGTCGAAGTGACGTAGTCTTAGGTTTGTCGAAGTGACGTAGTCTTAGGCTTGTCGCAGTGACGTAGTCTTAAACTTGTCGTAGTGACGTAATCTTAGACTTGTCGCAGTGACGTAGTCTTAGGCTTGTCGTACTGACGCAGTCTTAGGCTTGTCGTAGTGACGCAGCCTTAGGCTTGTCGTAGTGACGTATTCTTAGGCTTGTCGTAGTGACGTAGTCTTAGGTTTGTCGTAGTGACATGGTCTTAGGCTTGTCGTAGTGTCGTAGTCTTAGGCTTGTCGTAGTGGCGTAGTCTTAGGCTTGTCGTGGTGACGTAGTCTTAGGCTTATCGTAGTGACGTAGTCTTAGGCTTGTCGTAGTGACGTAGTCTAGGCTTGTCGTGGTGACGTAGTCTTGGGTTCGTCGTAGTGACGTAGTCTTAGGCTTGTCGTAGTGACGTATTCTTAGGCTCGTCGTAGTGACGAAGTCTTAGGTTTGTCGTAGTGACGTAGTCTTAGGCTCGTCGTAGTGACGTAGTCTTAGGCTTGTCGTATTGACATATTCTTAGGCTTGTCGTAGTGACGTAGTCTTAGGGCTTGTCGTAGTGACGTAGTCTTAGGCTCGTCGTAGTGACGTAGTCTTAGGCTTGTCGTAGTGACATATTCTTAGGCTTGTCGTAGTGACGTAGTCTTAGGGCTTGTCGTAGTGACGTATTCTTAGGCTTGTCGTAGTGACGTAGTCTTAGGCTCGTCGTAGTGACGTAGTCTTAGGCTTAAAACGTAGTGACAGCGTAGAGGTAAACAGGTTTGGAGGGAAGACCACTAATTTTAGATGGTGACACTTGTAATAGTTGCCAACACATGAAGACACGCCCCCACTCCTGCTGTGAGTTACGATTCTATATTAATGTATCTTGAGTTGTGCTGTGTGTGACTATATTGTTCTATTAATGTATCTTGAGTTGTGCTGTGTGTGACTATATTGTTCTATTAATGTATCTTGAGTTGTGTTGTGTGTGACTGTATTGTTCTATTAATGTATCTTGTGTTGTGCTGTGTGTGACTGTATTGTTCTATTAACGTATCTTGTGTTGTGCTGTGTGTGACTGTATTGTTCTATTAATGTATATTGTGTTGTGTTGTGTGAGACTGTATTGTTCTATTAATGTATCTTGTGTTGTGTTGTGTGAGACTGTATTGTTCTATTAATGTATCTTGTGTTGTGCTGTGTGAGACTGTATTGTTCTATTAATGTATCTTGTGTTGTGCTGTGTGTGACTGTATTCTTCTATTAATGTATCTAAAGTTGTGCTGTGTGTGACTGTAGTGTTCTATTAATGTATCTTGATTTGTGCATTCCGTTTGCAGCTTCCTTGAATTTTATGTCCATTTAAAAGAACTTTAACTTACCTTCAGCCCTTTGTCTATTTACAACAATCTCAAATTACCTTCAGCCCTTTGTCTAATTACAACAATGTCAACTGGCGTTCGGCCCGTATTCACATTTTTGATGTCAATGAAGTTTTTTTTTTCAAACAATGGAGGCTAGATAAGATGAAGGTTCTTACTAACAACAAGAAGAATGAGTCACACCAAATAATACACACTAACACAATAACACACTAACACAATAACACACTAACACAATAACACACTAACACAATAACACACTGACGAACACATTTCATCAAACTCATGTTTCTGGAAAACAGGAAAGCAACCTTGAATTTATTAAACATTATTGTTTAGCACACATGACTTTATTAAAGATCCTAACAAGAGTAGGTGAAACAAATGGTTTCAAACTGTATTCATCAGGTCAGCCTGGGGTCAAGAACCAAGCTGTCCTTAATTTGTACAGCAGGAATTACAACGGTGATGTAAGTATCAAGATATTGTCAGTAGTTAATGGCAGTTTATAGATATTTTCAGAGGTGACAATAATATTTAATCTATTTAATCTATTAGGTTGGGTGGCGATGTAAGTTCATTGCTTAGAATGTCCATCTTGTGTCCCAGGTTGGTTGGCGATGTAAGTTCATTGCTTAGAATGTCCATCTTATGTCCCAGGTTGGTTGGCGATGTAAGTTCATTGCTTAGAATGTCCATCTTGTGTCCCAGGTTGGTTGGCGATGTAAGTTCATTGCTTAGAATGTCCATCTTGTGTCCCAGGTTGGATGGCGATGTAAGTTCATTGCTTAGAATGTCCATCTTGTGTCCCAGGTTGGTTGGCGATGTAAGTTCATTGCTTAGAATGTCCATCTTGTGTCCCAGGTTGGTTGGCGATGTAAGTTCATTGCTTCGAATGTCCATCTTGTGTCCCAGGTTGGTTGGCGATGTAAGTTCATTGCTTAGAATGTCCATCTTGTGTCCCAGGTTGGATGGCGATATAAGTTCATTGCTTAGAATGTCCATCTTGTGTCCCAGGTTGGTTGGCGATGTAAGTTCATTGCTTAGAATGTCCATCTTGTGTCCCAGGTTGGTTGGCGATGTAAGTTCATTGCTTAGAATGTCAATCTTATGTCCCAGGGAACGTACTACGGTGAAGGGACAGGCGGCACGTGTCAATACGCCACACCTCTCCCACCAGCCGCGACCAATCGAAAGATCTCAGCTTTGGTGGCTCTCAACAAACCTCAGTTTTTGAATTCTATAACCTGTGGCATTTGTCTCAAGGTAAGTTTAGGCGGGGGAAGGGAGACAATGAGACAGACAGTGAGAGAGAGAGAGAGAGCGAGAGAGAGACAATGAGAACATGAAACATATAGTGAGAGAAACAGAGAGAGAGAGAGAGAGAGGGGGGGGGGAGAGTCAAAATGGACCCAGACACGCAGTGCCGCCATTCGCCCCCGTGTACCATTAGACTCAAGCCATTCGGAAGTCATTTGTGGTAGTTTATTTTAGTTAAACTGAAGAAGTAAGTTTACAAACATATAGTCCATTCAATTATCTTTAATTGGACACCTCATTTAGTCTTACAAACCCATAATACAATTTTAAATAGTTTTTTTATCACAACCTCTCACTTCTGGTACCCGGTTGCGAATAGTCGCAGCCATCCAGCAAACCCGCAACGTCCACTTCTATAGAGTGTCTTGTCGGCTGCAGTGACGTCATTGTTGCTTCGTTGTTTATCTCAATTTCAGGTGACTGGTTCCGGTCACGGCCTTGGCGCTAATCCAATCACAGGAGATCACATCGTGTTTGTCAAAGATCTTTGCCCAGAGTGCCACGAAGGTTGAAAACAAATAATTTTAATCTAGAAGAGAACTGATTTATTCTTTTAATTAAAAAAGATAAAATTTCTTTAAAAAAAAAAGAAAAAGCAAAATTTGGACAGTTTAATAGGTCATATAAAAAACGCCATGAATCATTTTGGTGGGAAAGTTGACCCGACAATAAAAACAATCAATATGATCTACTAATGTTAAAAGTAATGATCAGATTCAAATGTTGACACTTGACGGATGGCCACCTGAAATTTTTGCGTCAAAGGAAACAGAAAAATTATGATTATTTTTGTGAGCTGGCGGCAATCCTTCGCACACAGGAGTGCGTGGACGACGTAAAGCGTTGGATGACTTGCAACAAACTGAAGCTAAATGATGATAAAACGGAAATCCTTCTCATCCACTCTCAAAGCAAACCTTTCCCTCCATCCGCTCCTTCTTCTATATCTATCGGCAGCTCTGACATCACACTCTCTTCCTCTGCCAGAAACCTTGGAGTCATGCTTACAGACACCCTCTCCATGGACAAACATGTCATGAATATATGCAGATCAGCATACAACGAAATTAGAAAAATCAGCACCATTAGACACCTCCTCATCTTTGATGCCACAAAAACTCTCGTCTCTTCACTCATTCTTTCAAAATTGGACTACTGTAACACTCTTCTCGCAGGCATTCCTCGACACCACATAGACAAACTTCAGAAGGCAAAGAACTCAGCATGCTGACTCATTTTTAAATTAAAGAAACATGAACACATTCAACCACTCATGCGGCAACTCCACTGGCTTCCAATATCCTCTCGCATCAAGTACAAGTCTGCCAATCTATGCTTCAACTCGTTCACTGACCCTTACTTTCCTGTCTATCTCTCTGAACTGCTGCTTCCTTACATCCCCACAAGACAACTACGCTCTTCCATTGACAGTAGAACCCTCTCAATCCCAAGAACCAAAGTTAAGACCATTGGTGAACGCTCCTTCTACTTCCATGCGACCACGTTCTGGAACCAGCTCCCCTTCCACATCCGTCATTGTGAAACCTCGTCCACTTTCAAAAAGTCCCTTAAAACCTTTTGTTTAGGTCCGCCTATGACCTATGATTCACCCTCCTTGCCCTGCCTCATTTTCTGTCTCGGGTTGATCCTGTAGTATAGGCCAAAACGTTTTAATGTTGAAGCTACTGTTTCTATAGTCATTTTTTTACATTGTAGTTACTATTCAAGTGTCTCTGGTTTTTCATTTTTATTTTACTTTAGCAGTTTAAATAGTTTACATAGTTTTAATTAATTGTAAAGCGCTTAGAGCTGTAGGGTAAGCGCTATACAAAAATGCCTAAATAAATAAATTGTGATTGTGAGAGGAGACTGGTGGATGGTGATTGTGGATTGGTAGATGTGATTGGTGATTTGTGAGTGGTGATTGGAAGATAGTGATTATTGGAGGATGATTGCGATTGCTGGATGGTGATTGTGAAATGTTGATTGTGATTGGTGGATGGTTTCCTTTCTACATACATTCCACCGTCAGATTGAGATTCCACTTATATTTTGAAAAGGTGAATATAAGAACTACAACTTGATGTGGATTATCATAACTCTCCAATGAAGAGTGCTACACCAAATGTCATCCTTGTAACCTCTCAAGAACAAAGACCAAGCCCTATAGACTTAGGCCTTTGCCCTATAGACTTAGGCCGCTGCCCTATAGACTTAGGCCGTTGCCCTATAGACTTAGGCCGCTGCCCTATAGACTTAGGCCGTTGCCCTATAGACTTAGGCCGCTGCCCTATAGACTTAGGCCGCTGCACTATAGACTTAGGCCGTTGCCCTATAGACTTAGGCCTTTGCCCTAAAGACTTAGGCCGATGCCCTATAGACTTAGGCCGTTGCCCTATAGACTTAGGCCGATGCCCTATAGACTTAGGCCGATGCCCTATAGACTTAGGCCGTTGCCCTATAGACTTAGGCCTTTGCCCTAAAGACTTAGGCCGCTGCCCTATAGACTTAGGCCGTTGCCCTATAGACTTAGGCCGCTGCCCTATAGAATTAGGCCGTTGCCCTATAGACTTAGGCCGTTGCCCTATAGACTTAGGCCGTTGCTCTATATACTTAGGCCGTTGAACGTGAATGCGCAATAAATACTCAAAAAAAAAAAATACAACAAAACTCATTAAGGAATTAAGATTGATTGAATGAGGACCTCGTGGTTGCTCATCAATGTTGGTGAATGTTTGGTCATAATGTGGTTGCTCATCAAGGTTGGTGAATGTTTGGTCACAATGTGGTTGCTCATCAAGGTTGGTAGATGTTTGGTCACAATGTTGTTGCTCATCAAGGTTGGTGAATGTTTGGTCACAATGTGGTTGCGTTGTTCTCTTATTCCTTTCCATTCCCACCACAAAAACATAAACACATTTGACATCTTGCCTCCGGCCCCCCCCCCAACCAGGCACGTGACCCATTTTGCCTTTAGATTAATCCGTCGCTGGTTCTCAAACTACTGTGTATTTACTGTCACTCAAGGGTCTGTGGACTTTGCTCTCAACGGAGACGGGAGATGGGGTATCACCATCCACGCCGTCCAGTGCCCAGTGGACAGTACGACCATTCAGTACGCTTTCCAGGGCAGCAACCCATTCTACCTGAAACTTCAGGTCCGAAATGCCAGGTGAGCCTAGTTAGCCTGCCTTGACCTTGAAGTCACGCATGACTTGTTATACGACCAAACTTAATTACTGGCTGACGAAATAATTTGACCGCCAAGATATTGAATATGGCCGCTAAGGTATTGAAGATGGCAGCAAAGGTATTGAACATGGCCGCAAAGGTATTGAACATGGCCGCAAAGTTATTGAAGATTGTCGGAAAGGTATTGAACATGGCCGCAAAGGTATTGAAGATTTTCACAAAGGTATTGAACATGGCCGCACAGGTATTGAACATAGCCGCAAAGGTATTGAAGATTGTCGCAAAGGTATTGAACATGGCCGCACAGGTATTGAACATAACCGCAAAGGTATTGAAGATTGTCGCAAATATATTTAATATGGTCGCAAAGGTATTGAACATAGCCGCAAAGGTATTGAAGATTGTCGCAAAAATATTTAATATGGCCGAAAAGGTATTGAACATTGCCGCAAAGGTATTGAACATGGCCGCAAAGGTATTGAAGATTGTTGCAAAGGTATTGAACATGGCCGCAAAGGTATTGAAGATTGTCACAAAGGTATTGAACATGGCCGCACAGGTATTGAACATAGCCTCAAAGGTATTGAAGATTGTCGCAAAGGTATTGAACATGGCCACACAGGTATTGAACATAACCGCAAAGGTATTGAAGATTGTCGCAAATATATTTAATATGGTCGCAAAGGTATTGAACATAGCCGCAAAGGTATTGAATATTGTCGCAAAAATATTTAATATGGCCGAAAAGGTATTGAACATTGCCGCAAAGGTATTGAACATGGCCGCAAAGGTATTGAACATGGCCGCAAAGGTATTGAACATGGCCGCAAAGGTATTGAACATGGCCGCAAAGGTATTGAAGATCAATAATAACGCTTATATCTATTTATGGCTTAGCACTACCACAAAATACAGGAACCCAACCACCCCCCTCCACCTCGGGTTCCTGCAGGGCGTGACCCTTGTTTATAACTTCCATGTCTAGAATAGAACAAGTAAGATTCTATCTTTGATTCCTAGAATATATTATAAGCTGGGGGCTATTATTTAGTTTATTTGAAACTTTAGGAAAACGTTCACTCAAGATCTAGGCAACCCACAATTACGTTAAATCAACACTACACTACATTTGGGCCATCCAGTAATTACGTCATCAATTTTGAGGCAATTATTTTGACTCCTCCCTTCCCCTTATCAACAACTGTCCAACTTTCAAGGACACCCCCACCACCCCCACCCCCATTTAAGGATATAAACGTTATTTCTCCGCCATCCCAAAAAAGAAAAAAAAAGAAAAATAATAAAGCGAATAAATACGCATCTTTACGAATCCTTCAGATATAAATATTGGACGGGAAGAGTACATTTATAACATTCTAATTCTCACTGTGACATAACCTCTCTCTCTGTCATATCACCTCTCCCTGTGACATCACCTCTCCCTGTGACATCACCTCTCCCTGTGACATCACCTCTCCCTGAAACATCACCTCTCCCTGTGACATCACCGCTCCCTGTGACATCACCTCTCCCTGTGACATCACCTCTCCCTGTGCCACCACCTCTCCCTATGACACCACCTCTCTCTTGATATCCCCTCTCCCTGTGACACCACCTCTCTCTTGATATCACCTCTCCCTGTGACATCAACTCTCCCTGTGACATCACCTCTCCCTGTGAATCACCTCTCCCTGTGTCATCACCTCTTCATATGACACCACCTCTCTCTTGATATCACCTCTACCTTTGACACCACCTCTCTCTTGATATCACCTCTCCCTGTGGCACCATCTCTCTCTTGACATCACCTCTCCCTATGACACCACCTCTCTATGTGACATCACCTCTCTCTGTGACACCACCTCTCTCTGTGACACCACCTCTCTCTGTGACACCACCTCTCTATGTGACACCACCTCTCTCTGTGACACCACCTCTCTCTGTGACACCACCTCTCTCTGTGACACCACCTCTCTCTGTGAAATCACCTCTCTCTGTGACACCACCTCTCTCTGTGAAATCACCTCTCTCTGTGACACCACCTCTCTCTGTGACACCACCTCTCTCTGTGACACCACCTCTCTCTGTGAGACCACCTCTCTCTGTGACACCACCTCTCTCTTGATATCACCTCTCTCTGTGACACACCTCTCTCTGTGACACCACCTCTCTCTTGATATTAAATCTCCCTGAGACACCACCTTTCCCTGTGACATTAATTTAGAACTAATATAGATAAAATGGATTACTTTGGATAAAAGGATCTAGTGTTGCTAAGCATGTGCTCCTTATGTAAGGTGTTACAGTTAAAATGACAAAAGTGGTTTGTGTTTTAGGATCCCCATCACGGGGGTGCCATATCCGGAAATTTGATCGAAAGAAATTTCGTCGACGGTAAATTGATCGACGGTAATTTGATGGAACGGAAATTTGCTCGAATCTTTTTTTTTTCTTCATTTTTTTTATGTTAAAATTTTCCTTCAAATTCCTTTTTGAACGCATTATTTTTTATACCATATAGTATAGTGCTTTTAAAAATAAATTTGAAGAAAATTTTAACGTGTGAACTGGAAAAAAAAAAAAGATTCGACGAAATTTCCGTTCGATCAAATTTTCGTCGATCCATTTACCGTAGACTAAATTTATTTCGATCAAATTTCCGGTAACCAGTCTTGCTAAGCACATGCTACCTATGTTAGGTGCGCTAGTTACAATGACTAAAGTCGTATGTGTTTTAGGATCCCCATCACGGGCGTCCAGGTTCACAGGAGCAACGCTTGGGTCACGATGACCCACAGTGGAGACGGCTACTGGTTGCTCAGCGACGGCCACGCCATGCCAGATGGCGCTTTCGGCATCCGTTTGACAGCTGCCAATGGACACGTGCTAGAGGATACCGTACCGAGAATAGGTATGTGTTAAAATACCGTACCGAGGATAGGTATATGTTGAAAAACTGTACCGAGGATAGGTATATGTTGAAAAAACTGTACCGAGGATAGGTATATGTTGAAAAACTGTACCGAGGATAGGTATATGTTGAAAAACTGTACCGAGGATAGGTGTGTGTTAAAATAATGTATTATTAATTGAATAGATATTTATATATTTATTCATTTTTTGTTTGTTAAGGCGCCCAAATGGTGGATACACTGATGCATGGGATGTACCTTATTTAACGGCTTATTATAGATTTTGATGCATTATACGACCCCCAGCCCCCCCCCCCACCCCAACCCAAAATAAAATAAGAAAGTATTTTTTAATATATTTTTTTGTATTTGAAATTCCTACCGATATCTGAATTTTACTCTCCGAAAATTATATCACAGCAATCAAACTTGGCTAGATATGAAAAAAAAAGAAAAGGATTTTGCAATAAAATTACAGTAAAATACCTAACATTTAGGTTCAATATTAACGGTTAAGTTTCATTTACCGATATGTGTAGGTTAAAACATACAATATTACTTACCTTAGTCCTACTATTTGTTATAAGAGTTGTGGACTGTGAGAAAGCTTTAAAAAAGATTAATTAGACGCGACCAATTTGTGTCAATATAACAATAGATGTTAAGCTTTAATAATAATTTTACATTATACACAAGTAAACGCTTCGGCACCTGCCTTCATCAGTGCAACAACTCGTGACTTACCGGTGATTTTTAGGACTTGTGTTAGTTTATGGGGATATCTTATCAAACTATAACTCCCTTCACCCACCTTTGGTCTACAGGTTGAGGGTTTTAGGAGATATTTTATAAATAGGGTAAATCATGTCTTTTAAGCTGCATTTTTAATATCATAATTTGTGTGTGTGCTGGGGGCAGGGGGATTCTTCATGTTGAATTTAAAAGGGCTTCTTAATTCCTTTTGTAGTTGCCTGGAACGAGATTAGACATCACGCGCTAGTGTTTTTCATCAGGTAACAGTGCGTCCGTCGAAAATTATGTTCATCCTTTGAGCATATGAACCATAGTTGGTCACCGGAAACTAATCCTTGGCCATTGGAAGTCATCCTAGGTCATTGGAAAACGTAGTTGGCCATTGGGTCCAATGATACTTTCGTTTGCGCTCGGTATTTTGTTACATGAACATATGCTTTAAATATACCCAAATTCTCGAATTTAAAAAAAAAAAAATTAGGTCTGACCTAACTTTCCTTCACTGTGGTTTTCAGATAACAGTCACATTTTGGAAGGAGGTCGCAAGGTCCAAGTGCCTCTCGACCCAAGTCTGCCAAATGCCTAAAATGTATTTCAGCAAACGAAGGAACCCCTACAGAATCAAGCTCCACTTGGCAGGGAGAAATCTTTCGCACAAGATTTGTTTCGTTCACGTGTTAACATCACGTCTTAAATAAATTAGAACGGAGCTCTTTTGTGTGTTTTGAAAGTCGTGAATAAATTGACGAAGAAATGTTCCATTAACTCTTTTTCCGTTTTTTTTTTTATGTTTTATGTTTTATGTTTTATGTTTTATTTTATTTGTATGTTGTTGTTTTTTCAAGTTTTATGTTTATGTGAGCTGATGAGATATTGATGTTTGCAATGCCATTCAGATGATGATTCAGGTTTTCAGATACGCACAAATCAAAGAGATTATAAACAAAGTGCGCAGCCAGGCAAACAAGACACTGGGGTCCTTAAGGTGAGATCTAAAGAGCGGCAACTCCAGTGTGGAAAGCAAGAGCCTATAAAGCCTTTATCCGTCCGCTTTTAGATTACGCATCTTCGAGTGTGTTGAGCTGGTCGTAATCTTGACACCAATTTTCGTCAAATAGATATCCCCCTATACTTAATTTTTTCAGGAAAGCCTTTGAGACATGTGTTTCATTTCAAAATATTAATCAGCGCCCAGACACGTGATGCCTAGGTACTTTTACTAGTATCCCAATTTAAAAATGACTAGAACATGTTAAAATCAATTTGTTCACGATAAGTGCCCCTGTTGAGCTCGTTCAGTTCGATTTTAACCTGATGTGAGTGATTCATTAGCATTTAAAGTTTTAGAAAATTCAATTCGCAATTAACTTTTTTTTATATGGGGTAGTGGTAAGTAATATATCATATATTTATATATATACAGTGGAACATCTCATAACGAGTTTTATTCGTTCCAGACTCTTACTCGTTAAACGAAACAATTTTTCCCATTCAAATCAATGTAAAATACGATAATGCGTTCCACGTTGAAAAAATACACATTTTTAAAAAAAATGTATTAACATTTATTCAAATAAAATTACTTATGAATTGTTAAGGAGTGTAACATCTTGGAATACAATTTAGATTTGAAACAAAAAACGTAAATTAAAATATGAATTTATGACAAATCATTAATCCTTTTTAACTAGAAAACTCTTTAAAGACATTTGTTTTTGCCGACGCTTCAAAATTTGACGAAAATGTGTCACATCATTATCATTGAATAAATTTGTAGCACGAAAAGCCACCTCCTTATTAGGGTGATGCTTCTCAATGTACGATGCAACCGTTTCCCATGCTTTCAGCATTTCTCTTATTGCGTTAGAAGATTGTTACTCTGCTACTTTCTCCTCCATTAATGAGCTCTCCTCCATAATTTCTTGCTGTGAAACACGATGCAACTCCATAAGCTCTTCGGTGGTCAACTATTGACTGTGCTCTTTCACAAGCTCTTCAGTATCGTTGTTGTCCACCTCGAGTCCCATGATATTGGCCCATGACACAATCTCGTTAACTGTAGACTCCACAGGTACCGTTTCACAATCACATTCAACAACACTCTCTGGCCAAAGTTTTTCCCAAGCAGAAGTGAGGGAAAAAGGGACTTCCCCTTTCTATGTAACTCGTTTGCGAAATGTCGTTCTTTAAGGGAGCAACTTCTTCACATTTCTTTGAGCTCGTTATGCGAATTACTCTTTATGAGAGTTGCTCGTTATGAGAGGTTGCACTGTATATATATATATATATATATATATATATATATATATAAAAGTATTAGATTTGTTCGCACTCAGTGACCTATATTGTGACCTATTTTGTGTTTCAAATGTGTCTTTATCGTTCGTCCTTGGCAAGTGAATATGACCAATACTCTATATGAGGGTGAGTAGGTAGGTTGCTGGTGAGCCCTATGGGACAGGGTGAGTAGGTAGTTTGCTGGTGAGCCCTTTGGGACAGGGTGAGTAGGTAGGTTGCTNCGCGCGTCCGATCTGGGACAGGGTGAGTAGGTAGGTTGCTTGTGAGCCCTTTGGGACAGGGTGAGTTGGTAGGTTGCTGGTGAGCCCTATGGGACAGGTTGAGTAAGTACGTTGCTGGTGAGCCCTATGGGACAGGGTGAGTAGGTAGGTTGCTGGTGAGCCCTTTGGGACAGGGTGAGTTGGTAGGTTGCTTGTGAGGCCTTTGGGACAGGGTGAGTTGGTAGGTTGCTTGCAAGCCCTATGGGACAGGGTGAGTTGGTAGGTTGCTTGTGAGCCCTATGGGACAGGGTGAGTAGGTAGGTTGCTTGTGAGCCCTATGGGACAGGGTGAGTTGGTAGGTTGCTGGTGAGCCCTTTGGGAAAGGGTGAGTAGGTAGGTTGCTTGCAAGCCCTATGGGACAGGGTGAGTAGGTAGGTTGCTGGTGAGCCCTTTGGGACAGGGTGAGTTGGTAGGTTGCTGGTGAGCCCTCTGGGACAGGGTGAGTAGGCAGGTTGCTTGCAAGCCCTACGGGACAGGGTGAGTTGAGGTTGCTGGTGAGCCCTTTGGGAAAGGGTGAGTAGGTAGGTTGCTTGTGAGCCCTATGGGACAGGATGAGTAGGTAGGTTGCTGGTGAGCCCTTTGGGACAGGGTGAATTGGTAGGTTGCTGGTGAGCCCTATGGGACAGGGTGAGTAGGCAGGTTGCTTGCAAGCCCTACGGGACAGGGTGAGTTGGTAGGTTGCTTGTGAGCCCTTTGGGACAGGGTGAGTAGGTAGGTTGCTTGTGAGCCCTATGGGACAGGGTGAGTAGGTAGGTTACTGGTGAGCCCTTTGGGACAGGGTGAGTTGGTAGGTTGCTTGTGAGGCCTTTGGGACAGGGTGAATTGGTAGGTTGCTGGTGAGCCCTATGGGACAGGGTGAGTAGGTAGGTTGCTTGCAAGCCCTATGGGAATGGGTGAGTTGGTAGGTTGCTTGTGAGCCCTTGGGACAGGGTGAGATGGTAGGTTGCTTGCAAGCCCTATGAGACAGGGTGAGTTGGTATGTTGCTGGTGAGCCCTATGGGACAGGGTGAGATGGTAGGTTGCTTGCAAGCCCTATGGGACAGGGTGAGTTGGTAGGTTGCTGGTGAGCCCTATGGGACAGGGTGAGTGACTGACGATTATTGTTATGGTGTTGACTGATAAATGACCTGATTGTCCTGTGCTGTAGTCATGTTGTATGACTGGACCCGAGATGTTGTTTTTAGGAATGTTTTAACTTAACTGTCTGAATATTGGTTGGAGAACTGGAGTGACTGATCATGTGGTGTGGCGTATAAAAAGAATGTAGAATGGTGAATAAAGGTTCGTTGTGACACAGATAACAGACTTGAGTTGATATCTTATAATACTGATTCAATTATTTGTGCTCGGAAAACTTTGTTTTAGGACCTACTTTTGCTCGGTGTGCGCTTTCTTTGGATGTAAGTGGTACGATTTCTCTCTGAGAAGTGTGTCTCTCCGATAGTGAGATAGTGAGTGCCATCCAATGCATGTGTGCCATGATTTCAGCTTGATGTCCATTGATTTAAGTGCAACTTTCTGGCCATCTTTGAATAAGGGCAACTTTCTGCCCATCTTTAAATAAGGGCAACTTTCAAGCAATCTTTAAATAAGGGGAACTTTTTGGTCATCTTTAAATAAGGGCAACTATCTGGCCATCTTTAAATAAGGGCAACTCTCTGGCCATCTTTAAATAAGGGCAACTCTCTGGCCATCTTTAAATAGGGGCAACTTTCAAGCAATCTTTAAATAAGGGCAACTTTTTGGTCATCTTTAAATAAAGGCAACTTTCAGGCAATCTATAAATAAGGGCAACTTTCTGGCCATCTTTGAATAAGGGCAACTTTCTGGCCATCTTTGAATAAGGGCAACTTTCTGGCCATCTTTAAATAAGAGGAACTTTAAGGCCATCTTTAAATAAGGGCAACTTTCAAGCAATCTTTAAATAAGGGCAGCTTTCTGGCCAACTTTAAATAAGGGCAACTTTCTGGCCATCTTTAAATAAGGGCAACTATCTGGCCATCGTTTAATAAAGGCAACAGTCATGCAATCATTAAATAAGGGCAACTTTCAGGCCATCCTTAAATAAGGGCAACTTTCTGACCATCTTTAAATAAGGGAAACGTTCAGGCCATATTTAAATAAAGGCAATTTTCAAGCAATCTTTAAATAAGGGCAACTTAAAGTGGTTGTTTTTTGTGCCCACGTGATGAGCTCCTTCTTTTGAGAAGTTCACCAATGATAACTTGTTTAAGCAAACTACTGTCTGACATTTTCGCAACATGTCTCGCCCTTCTGTTGTCTACATTTTTTTTTCGAAACTATGTGAGGATTCTGATAACACTAGGCTGTTGTAGGTCTTCTGTTTCTTGGGGCGTTCTTCTGACAAGAAGTTTGACGCAAACAGCGAAAGTGGGGATGATTTTAGTCGTCTAGTATTTCTGCTGCACACTGTCCTTGTATGGCTGGCAAATTTGAGAGTTGGGTGTGCCCTATATAATTTCAGCTTTTTAATATACTATTGAAACTCCTTGACTCCCAGACTGAGACCCCTTCACTCCCAGAATGAAACCCCCTTCAAACCTTGAACGAGACCCCCATCACTCCTAGAATGAGACCCTCTTCATTCCCAGAATAAGACCCCCTTTATTCCCAGAATGAGACCCTATTCATTCCTAGAATGAGACCCCCTTCATTCCCAGAATGAGATCCTCTTCATTCCCAGAATGAGACCCTCTTTATTCCGTGAATGAGACTCTCTTCACTCCCAGAATGAGACCTCCTTCATTCCCAGAATGAGACCCTCTTCATTCTCATAATGAGACCCTCTTCATTTCCAGAATGAGATCCTCTTCATTCCCAGAATGAGACCCCTTCACTTCCAGAATGAGACCCCCTTCACTCCCAGAATGAGACCCCCTTCCATCCCAGAATAAGACCCCCTTCACTCCCAGAATGAGACCCGTTCGCTTCCAGATTCTCATAAGAAGACTTCCGAATATGACATTTCCCATGGAGTTTGTGTAGTTGATCACAGCATACTTCCGAATATGATATTTGCCATGGAGATTCTGTAGTTGATCCCATCATATTTCCGAATACGACATTTGCCATGGAGATTCTGTAGTTGATCACAGCATACTTCCGAATATGACATTTGCCATGGAGATTCTGTAGTTGATCCCATCATATTTCCGAATACGACATTTGCCATGGAGATTCTGTAGTTGATCACAGCATACTTCCGAATATGACATTTGACATGGAGATTGTGTGGTTCATCCTAGCATACTTCCGAATACGACATTTGCCATGGAGATTATGTAGTCGTCCCATCATGTATTGCCACTAACCTGTTGAGGGAAATGCCTAAATAAGTATTGTCTCTACTGCGTTGTGATTCTGTTCATTCACTGAAATGGCTTGTACTTTGTTAGATGTTCCATTAATCTGGCTGGCTGGTGCCAGACTTGTGTTAAGGGTATGAGAATCACCGTTGTTATGTGTAGATCACTGTTGTTATGCTTGGTAGGGAAAAGATTATATAGGACGTCAGAGAGGTGTGTGTGTGTGTGTGTGTGTGTGTGTGTGTGTGTGTGTGTGTGTGTGCGCGTGTGTGTGTGTGTGTGTGTGTTTTTATACGTGTGATTGACGTAACCTGATACGTCAATGACACGTAATAAAACACACACACACACACACACACACATATACAAAAAAAGAAAAAGAAAAAAAAAAAGAAGAAAAAAAAATAATCTGGCTGGCTGGTGCCAGACTTGTGTTAAGGGTATGAGAATCACCGTTGTTATGTGTAGATCACTGTTGTTATGCTTGGTTGGGAAAAGATTATATAGGACGTCAGAGAGGTGTGTGTGTGTGTGTGTGTGTGTGTGTGTGTGTGTGTGTGTGTGTGTGCGCGTGTGTGTGTGTGTGTGTGTTTTAATACGTGTCATTGACGTAACCTGATACGTCAACTTTGCCCCATTCGACGTCAGCACGGTGTACATGTACAAAAATAAAATTGAGCCAATCGACTACATTAGAAATTATAGGGCACTTTATGTTCAAGGGATGTTGATATTTTGCAATGGATTATTAACGTGATCTTAAGGTTTTCAAGGGGAATCAAGTCTATCGGATTGAATGAATGGCGTAACAGGATTTGACTGAAATCTTTGAATGATCAACTCTATCGACAGTAGCGAGGTGTTGTTTGTTGAACTAACAATCATAGCCTAGTTGATGTAAGTGAACGTTATACTCTAATGTATACTCAAAGGTAATCTCAACGGTACACTCAAAGGTAATCTCAAAGGTAATCTCAACGGTACACACAAAGGTAACCTCAAAGGTAATCTCAACGGTACACACAAAGGTAACCTCAAAGGTAATCTCAACGGTACACACAAAGGTAACCTCAAAAGTAATCTCAACGGTACACACAAAGGTAATCTCAAAGGTAAACACAAAGTATACTGGAAGGTAAACACAAAGGTATACTCAAAGGTATACTCAAAGGTATACCCAAAGGTATACACAAGGTGTACTCAAAGCAATAATCGGCGACAGTTTTTCAAAATTTTATAAAGGCTATTATTTATTTGAGTTTTTAAATTTTTTAAAAGTTGCACAGTCCAAAAAATTACCCCCTCCCCACCCCCATTACCTTCTTTGGGGTGGAGGTGGCAGTAGACTTTCTCTGGAAGCATAGCACCGCATCCTGAAAAGAAATTCACAAGAAACACTGCTCTTCCACTAGGCCACAGAGCCGAACATAATGTGTTCATTTATTTGTATTGAATATTTATTTTAAAAAAAAGAATGAAGTACAAAAAGCTGCATGTGTTTAAATGAGACTTTGTGATGAATTTCTTTAAATTGAAGCTGTTTCGCCGTTGGAACGGCCACTTTCGTAACAGACCTTATCTCGCGAGACCATGGACATGTGACTACAGTATCTGAACTTATCTCGCGAGATCATCGACGCGTCGAATAAAGATAATATGTTACACATTTGAGCGAAGAGCTCTTCTGTAGCGTTGCATTGAGTCATGGTTGTTGTGTCCCCTTCTGTTAGTCTTCACGCTGATTAGTCGGCCTTGGTTTATTGAAACATTCCGCATTTAATTATTTTTTTTTTAATACTCTCAAACCTGGTTAGCGATGTCTTCGTTTGTGATTTACTGCGCCTTACAGCTCATTGCTTCTTTCGCTCAAGGTAAATAAAGGATTTATTACAGTTATAAATATTTATATCCACAATATTTTGAGCCATTTTTTTTCAATTGTAATTAAACAAACAATATTTTTCGTATAAATCTTGTACATGCAATTTAGAGCGACTTAGAAATGATTACATTTCTTAAGAAACCATTGCATCATATTTCCTTCATCTCCATGACCCCCCCCCCCCCCTCCCTCGGGCCAAGACCCGCAACCCAACATTTTTTCCCACGCCCCTGAACTAAATTTATACACTAATTTCCCATCCGCTTTTTACAACTCAGATTTATTGCACAAACTATATTCATAAAAACAGAAGAAACTATTACGCACCAAACGCACTTGTGATATTTGTATGACTCTCATTTAGCGCAGTTATCGGAAATTTTATTTCGTGACCTCAGTGTCGTATGGTAACGTTTAAATTGTTTTTTGGGGGGTTTGCGGTGGGGCTGAAAATTTAAGAGAATGTGTTGCCATTGGAAACGAGTCAATGTACCCAGTCTCAGCTCGATAGGATGACGCGAAGTGGGTCACTTGGCCATTCGAAGATTTTGCCACCCAGCCAGATACGCACAAACAAAAGTGAAGTTAATAAAAAGGATTTTAAAATATCGATACTATTAGAAATTACTACCTGCTAGAAATTACCCGTCAAAATTAATCGTCTTTACATTTTACAAAAATAGATTTTTGCCGTTCCCATCCAAGATATATGTAGTTTGTCAAAAATCGTGCATCTTACTATAAAGAAAAAAATTGCGCTCGTGTGTGGGGGGGGGGCACCTCCACCTCACCCTTCCTACGCCACTGATGTCGATCAAACCTGAAAAAGATGGAAATTAAGTCTAAGCCCATGAGATGACGTCATACATAACTAGGGGCTAGGAGGGTCGAGGAGGGGTGGGGGATTTTGCGTTTATTATCGGGAATGAAATCAGTTAAGCTCTCCTGTGGTGGCCCGGCTCTCCTGTGTGCCTGGCTCTCCTGTAGTGGTCCGGCTCTCCTGTGGTGGCCCGGTTCTCCTGTGGTGGCCCGGCTCTCCTGTGGTGGCCCGGCTCTCCTGTGGTGGTTCGGCTCACCTGTGGTGGTTCGGCTCTCCCATGGGGTTCCGGCTCTCCTATAGCGGTCCGGCTCTCCTATAGCGGTCCGGCTGTGCTATGATGGTCCGGCTCTTCCATGGTGGTTCGACTCTCCAATTGTGGTCCGGCTCTCCTATAGCGGTCCGGCTGTCCTATGATGTTCCGGGTCTTCCATAGTGGTCCGGCTCTCCCATGGTGGTCCGGCTCTCCCATGGTGGTCCAGCTCTCCTGTAGTGGTCCGGCTCTCCCGTGGCGGTCCGGCTCTCACATGGTGGTCCGGCTCTCCCATGGTGGCCCGGCTCTCCATATAGTGGTCCAGCTGTTCTATGATGGTCCGACTCTCCCATGGTGGTCCAGCTCTCCCATGGTGGTCCGGCTCTCCTATAGCGGTCCGGCTCTCCTATGATGATTTGGCTCTCCCATGGTGGTCCGGCTCTCCCATGGTGGTCCGGCTCTCCCATGATGGTCCGGCTCTTCTAAAGCGGTCCGGCTCTCCCATGGTGTTCCGGCTCTCCTATGATGCTCCTGCTCTCCTATGACGGCCCGGGTCTCTTATGGTGGTCCGGGCGTAAGTGTTCAACGTTTAATATCCCCTGATATGGTGGGCAAGAATCCAAAGGCGTAGCCAGAGTGTTTGGCGCCCGGACACAAGATTCGCGCATAGGGACAAGATTCATTTTAAAGTGCCCCATTTTTTTATCTTATCAACTCTCAAACCCAATATTTTCATCAATAAAATAATATCAAAGCACATTTTGGCGTCCTTAGCCAGTTGGCTCCGGGGAATCTGTCCCCCCTGCCACCCTTCGCCACGCCTCTGCAAGAATTACAAGGATATAATGTGACATGGGGGGGTCCTGATGCTTCAGTTATCTTACCCAGAGGCTATGGCATAGATCTTGTAGATAGACCTACTTACTGAACAAGCTTAGCTGTGGATAGACCTACTTACTGAACAAGCTTAGCGGTGGATAGACCTACTTACTGAACAAGCTTAGCGGTGGATAGACCTACTTACTGAACAAGCTTAGCAGTGGATAGACCTACTTACAGAACAAGCTTAGCGGTGGATAGACCTACTTACTGAACAAGCTTAGCGGTGGATAGACCTACTTACTGAACAAGCTTAGCGGTGGATAGACCTACTTACTGAATAAGCTTAGCGGTGGATAGACCTACTTACTGAACAAGCTTTGCGGTGGATAGACCTACTTACTGAACAAGCTTTGCGGTGGATAGACCTACTTACTGAACAAGCTTAGCGGTGGATTGACTTACTTATAATGAACAAGCTTCGTGTGGCCATTACTCCAGTTGTCCGTCAACAGTGCACAATATTCCATAGTGGTCCATTTGTTACATTTACAGTGCACGATATCCCCTGTATTCTATTCGTTAGAGTGCATAATATCCCTAGTGGTCCATTTGATACAGTTACAGTTACAGAGCATAATATCCCCATGGTTCATTTGATACAGTTACAGAGCATAATATCCCCATAGTTCATTTGTTACAGTTACAGAGCATAATATCCCCATGGTCCATTTTATATAGTTACAGTTACAGAGCATAATATCCCCATAGTTCATTTGTTACAGTTAGAGAGCATAATATCCCCATGGTCCATTTTATATAGTTACAGTTACAGAGCATAATATCCCCATGGTCCATTTGATATAGTTACAGTTACAGACATGGGCGCCTGCAGGTAGGGGCCAGGTGGGGCACTTGCCTCCCCCCCTGGATTGATTGGATAAAAAAAATTAGACAAAAATAAACAAAAAATGTATTAAAGTAAAGAGAAAATAAAGAGAAAGTAACTCAGCTGATGTCCTGTCCATTCTTTCACCATACAAATACGCTACAGTAAATTAAAACTACATTAAAACATTACCAAACATTTTTTGCCCCCCCCCTGGAAAGTTAATCGATTTTTTTTGCCCCCCCCCCCTCATGGTTACAGAGCATAATATCCCCATGGTCCATTTGATATAGTTGCAGTTACAGAGCATAATATCCCCATGGTCCATTTGATATAGTTGCAGTTACAGAGCATAATATCCCCATGGTCCATTTGATATAGTTACAGTTACAGAGCATAATATCCCCATGGTCCATTTGATATAGTTACAGTTACATAATATCCCCATGGTCCATTTGATATAGTTGCAGTTACAGAGCATAATATCCCCATGGTCCATTTGATATAGTTACAGTTACAGAGCATAATATCCCCATGGTCCATTTGATATAGTTACAGTTACAGAGCATAATATCCCCATGGTCCATTTGATATAGTTACAGTTACAGAGCATAATATCCCCATGGTCCATTTGATATAATTACAGTTACAGAGCATAATATCCCCATGGTCCATTTGATATAGTTACAGTTACAGATCATAATATCCTCATGGTCCATTTGATATAGTTACAGCTACAGAGCATAATATCCCCATGGTCCATTTGATATAGTTACAGTTACAGAGCATAATATCCCCATGGTCCATTTGATACAGTTACAGTTACAGATCATAACATCCCCATGGTCCATTTGATACAGTTGCAGTTACAGAGCATAATATCCCCATGGTCGATTTGTTACAATAACCATGTAATGTTTGTTTTCTTAGCTGCAACAATTTTTGTAGTTAATGTTACGTTTACATAGGGCTCCTTTCGTTGATTGTTACACATTTACGCAGCCACTAATGACTATCATTGCCTCTCTTCTCGCCAACAGCTCAGCCTGGGGTCAAAAACCAAGCAGTTTTAGATCTCTTTACAAAGAACTACAAAGGAGATGTAAGTAGATGATATCAAATGGATAGACATCTAACTAGGAGATGTAAATGGATGATATCCAATGGATAGACAACTAACCTCATTTACATTTTTCAAGTTTCGTATAGGTGTGTTCCGAATATTTATTCACGTAATACAACGGTTCTCAACAAGTGTACGTTATGTTTCTTCAAGTAGAACATTAGTCTGAGGTACCTGTATAGTTAGATAAGTAGTGCAACATAAGTTTGATAACCCCTAATAGAAAACATTGTTGAAAGAAAAATATTTTCACTCCGAAAATTAAGTGTGAATTGAATAAGCATTAATAGAGTTTCTTTGCAACAGCTGTATGACGGGATGGTTGTTGTAACAGCTACAGCTGAATGATTTCCTGTGTTTAGTACCAGCACCAGCTGATCCGAGGCGGAACTTGGCACTAGAAACAGCTGTGTCACGTGATGTGTTTGGCACTAGAAACAGCTGTGTCACGTCATGTGTTTGGGACTAGAAACAGATGTGTCACGTGATGTGTTTGGTACTAGATACATCTGTGTCACGTGATGTGTTTGGTACTAGAAACATATGTGTCACGTGATGTGTTTGGCACTAGAAACAGCTGTGTCACGTGATGTTTTTGGTACTAGAAACAGCTGTGTCACATGATGTGTTTGGTACTAGAAACAGATGTGTCACGTTATGTGTTTGGTACTAGAAACAGATGTGTCACGTGATGTGTTTGGTACTAGAAACAGCTGTGTCACGTGATGTGTTTGGCCCTAGAAACAGCTGTGTCACGTGATGTTTTTGGTACTAGAAACAGCTGTGTCACATGATGTGTTTGGTACTAGAAACAGATGTGTCACGTTATGTGTTTGGTACTAGAAACGGATGTGTCACGTGATGTGTTTGGTACTAGAAACAGCTGTGTCACGTTATGTGTTTGGCCCTAGAAACAGTTATGTCATGTGATGTGTTTGGCACTAGAAACAGCTGTGTCACGTCATGTATTTAGTACTAGAAACAGATGTGTCACGTGATGTGTTTGGCACTAGAAACAGCTGTGTCACGTGATGTGTTTGGCACTAGAAACAGCTGTGTCACGTTAGGTGTTAGGCACTAGAAGCAGCTGTGTCTACAGCAGTATAGTATCAAGGCCGTACAAAGTACACTAGCAAAAATCATCGTTAGATTAAACGATAAAATCATATTTTCTTCACAAAGACAAGGGGCGCCAAAAACCGGGCAATTCTATAGAAGGGCGTTATTTTCAGTTTTGCTCCGGGTGCCACTTTTCCTCGGCGCAGCCTTAGGCACAAGCTGGCTCAAATGCTATCTTTGGTACTAGCACAAGGAGGCTATAATGTTTTTTGGTTGTAGCACTAGGCTAGAATGTTGTCTTTTGGTTGTAGCACTAGGAGGCTAGAATGTTGTGTTCTGGTCACTAACCTAGGATGGCTCCTTTGAGTATCATGAAACATCTCTTTGGGGAATCTTATGGAAGGATAGAATGGATGAGTGGTGAGGTGGATTATGGTGATCTATGAGTAGTGTAACTTATAGAAATAGTGGTTGAAGTGTTGTTATGTGCCGTTGTGTGGTGTGGGTTGAATGGGGGGGGGGATGGTTGTGGTGTTGTAAGGTGTAGGTTGGATGGGATAAGGATGGTTTTTGTGTTGTGTTGTGTAGATTGGATGGGAGAAGGATGGTTGTGGTGTTGTGTGGTGTTAGTTGGATGGGTTAAGGATGGTCTTTGTGTTGTGTGGTGTAGGTTGGATGGGAGAAGAATGGTTTTTGTGTTGTGTGGTATATGTTGGATGGCAGAAGGATGGTTGTGGTGGTGTGTGGTGTAGGTTGGATGGGAGAAGGATGGTTTTTGTGTTGTGTGGTATATGTTAGATGGCAGAAGGATGGTTGTGGTGGTGTGTGGTGTAGGTTGGATGGGAGAAGGATGGTTTTTGTGTTGTGTGGTATATGTTGGATGGCAGAAGGATGGTTGTGGTGGTGTGTGGTGTAGGTTGGATGGGAGAAGGATGGTTATGGTGTTGTGTGGTGTAAATGGTTGGGATAAGGATGGTTGTGGTGTTGTGTGGTGTAGGTTGGCTGGGGAAGGTGTTTCAGAGATAAGGGTTATGGTGGTGAATAATCGGTAGCATGGATGACGGAAAGGATTATTTTGCAAAAGAAAATTAGAAAATAGAAGCGAGAAGTTTAGAAAATCGCGACTATCCTTCCCACTGTAATGCTGATTATTGTTTTTAACATTGAACAACTGTCGGCCATTTTTTTTAACATAAATTATCGTATTAAGAATTACTGCAACAGTTTACTACCTAGTTAATTTAATTTGTTTCTGTCAAGGGCACCTACTACGGTGATATCGTCGAAGGAACATGTCAGATTGCCAAACCACTACCGGAAGCAGCTAGCAATGCCAGGATCACAGCATTGGTCGCGCTTAATAGACCTCAGTTCATGAACTCACTCGTATGTGGCATGTGCATCAAGGTAGGGCACCATTTTGTATATGGCATGTGCATCAAGGTAGGGCACCATTTTGTATATGGCATGTGCATCAAGGTAGGGCACCATTTTGTATATGGCATGTGCATCAAGGTAGGGCACCATTTTGTATGTTTTTTTATGTATTAAACAGATGACACGTGTGATGAGAGTCTCTTTGCCAATGTATTTATAAGTGGTTATTTGCAGATTTATTTGTGAGTGTCTAGTTGCCAATAGGGTGCTGGTTGGCCGAGTGGTCTAAACTGAGCAAATCTCAAGTTGGTGGTCTGGAGTTCAATTCCAGCTAGAGCAAAAACACCACCAGCACCCCGGGTAGATGGGACTCGTTAACCTTGGACGGCAACTCATCTAAGAGAAGGAAACTCTGAAATCAAACCCGGAGATGGAGTCCCGAAAGGCGGATAACATTGATACAACGAAACATTCCGACAACTCCTGCGACGTCACTGGTGCCAAGCTGTATCATCCAATGATGTTCCCTTGGGTTACCCAGCCCGCACCTCTCTCCGCTAAACGACAACCCTTGGTCGAATATATCCTTCAAGTATAATAATCCCAGGCTATGTGGATTTCGTCCTACGAAGCCCACTCCATCGTCACATTGTGACGGACGGCTGCCAGTTGCCAATATATTTATGGATGTCTATTTATTAATGTATTTATGAGTATGAGCGTCATTTTGGTAATGCATTTTTAAATAAAATTTTATGTTTATTAATAGGCAAAGCTAATGTATTTATACGTGTCTATTTTTATGTATTTATAAGTGTTTTTTTTAATGTTTTTTATAAGTGTCTATTTTTATGTATTTATAGGTGTCTATGTTTATGTATTTATAATTTTCTATTTATATGCATTTTCAGTGTCTATTTTAATGAATGTATAACTGTCTATTTTTATGCATTTATAAGTGTCTATTTTTATGTATTTAAAATTGTCTATGTATATGCATTATAAGAGTCTATTTTAATGCTTTTATAATTGTATATTTAAATACATTTATTAGTGTCTATTTTTATGATGTTATAATTGTCTTTTTATATGCATTAGACATTCATAAATGCATATAAAAAGACAATTATAACATCATAAAAATAGACATTCATAATTTTTATGTATTTATAAGTATAAATGTCTATTTGTTGGTTTAATTATAAATGTATATTTGTTGGTGTAATTACAAGCATCTTTTTGTTGGTGTAATCATAAGTGTCCATTTGTCTCAGAATGAATCTATCTGATCACCTTCATCTAAAAAATACAACTCTCCTCACTTACCTTCAGCTGATAGATCACAGGATGGGTTTGGGGAATAGTTTATGGGTGGGGGGTGCATGGTGGGCCTATTTGGTATTGTCTGCCTACTTTTATTGTACTTAACAATATTAATATGGTTATTTATGTCTACGTTCAGGTGACAGGCTCAGGCCACGGGTTGGGTTCAAATCCAATCACAGGGGAGCACATTGTCTACGTCAAGGATATGTGTCCAGTATGCCATGAAGGTAAGACCATGTTAACTACATTGTGTACGTGAAGGATATGTGTCCAGTATGTCATGAAGGTAAGACAAGTTTAACCACATTGTCTACGTCAAGGATATGTGTCCAGTATGTCATGAAGATAAGATAAGGTTAACCACTTTGTCTACGTCAAGGATATGTGTCCAATATGCCATGACGGTAATTATTCATGACTGAACCATCGGGTGCTGCACAAACATGTGTCATGTTTTATGAGTAGCTTCTGACCATTTGACTTCTCCAGGGGTCAGCACATTTTGTGTTTGATGAGCCAGCTCATAAATTAGTTTGTATCTGCTTAGTAAGTATCTTAAGAGACGCATACAGGATTAGGGTTAGGGCTCAGAGTTAGGATTAGTGTTAGGGGTTAGAGTTAGGATTAGTGTTAGGGGTTAGAGTTAGGATTAGGGGTTAGTGTTAGGAAACAGGTTAGGGTTATTGATTTGGGGTTAGGTTTAGGGTTCGGGATAGGGTTATGGGTTAGGGTTTAGGGCTAAGGTTAGGGTTAAGGTTCAGGGTTAGGGTTAAAGTTAGGCTCAGGGTTGGATTAGATGTAGGGTTAGGGTAAGGTTAAGGTTTAGGGGTTAGGATTTAGGGTTCAGTATAGGGTTAGGTAAATGGGTTAGGTGTTGGATTAGGCTTAGGGTAAGGTTTAAGGATTATGGATAGGGTTAAGGGTTAGAGTTAGTGTTTATGGTTAGTGATTAGTGGCTAGGGTTAGGTTTTGGGGTTGAGGTTAGGGTTATGTTTAGGGTTAGGGGTTAAGCTTAGGGTAAGGTTTAGGGGTTGGGCTTAGGGTTCGGGATAGGGTTAGGGGTTAGGTTTAGGGTTTGGGTTAGGGTTAAGGTTTAGGTTCAGGGTTAGGATTGTATTTAGGCTTAGGGTTAAAGCTAGGTTCAGGGTTTTGTGTTAGGGTTAAGTTTAGGGTTATTATTAGGTTTAGGGGCAAGGGTTAGTGGTTCGGTTTAGGGTTAAGGTTAGGGTTAGTCTTAGCATTTAGCGGTTAGGTTTAGGGTTAGGTTTTAAGGTTAATGTTAGGTTTCGTGTCTGGTTTAGGGTCATTGTTAGTTGTAGGGCTAGTGTTATGTTTAGATTTAGAGCCTGTAATCTTGTGGCCGAAAAGTGGGGCTCATATGTGGAAAACTATCAACTTTGAATGCAAGTTGTAAAAAACTGGAAATCGGTACCTTCACGTGACGACTCTGTTGGTGGATTTGGAGAACGAATGTCCACATAACACGTGACCTGATGTAATACTTTATATATGTTTCTTTATGTCAACTATCCCATTATGTAAATATCCTATTATCCCATTATTCAACTATCCTATTATCCCATTATTCAACAATTATATTATCCCATTATTCAACAATTCTATTATCCCATTATTCAACTATCCTATTATCCCATTAATCAACTATCCTATTATCCCATTATTCAATTATCATATTATCCCATTGTTCAACTATCCTATTATCCCATTATTTCACAAGGTGATGTGGACTTTGCACTTGACGGGGATGGTAGATGGGACATCACTATCCAAGCCGTCCAGTGTCCAGTTGGTTCCACCATCATTCAGTACGCCTTCCAGGGAAGCAATCCCTGGTACATAAAGCTACAGATCAGGAACGCCAGGTCAGTGTTTTATCTGTTTGATTACATCCTCCACGCACTCAGTGTTTTATCTGTTTGATACATCCTCCACGCACACAGTGTTTTATCTGTTTGATACATCCTCCACCCACACAGTGTTTTATCTGTTTGATGCATCCTCCACCCACACAGTGTTTTATCTGTTTGATTACATCCTCCACCCACGCAGTGTTTTATCTGTTTGATACATCCTATAAACTGTATGTCCATATGTTCCAGAATTCCAATCACAGGGGTGAAATATAAGCTGTATGTCCATATGTTCCAGAATTCCAATCACCGGTGTGCAGATTCAAGCAAATGGCAACTGGTTGACACCCACCCACAGCATTGACGGGTACTGGACCCTGTCAGTTGGTAACGGCATGCATGATGGGCCGTTCAATGTCCGTTTAACAGCAGCCAACGGTCAAGTTTTGGAGGATTCAGTTCCAAAGATAGGTATGGATACAAATACATTTCTTTCAGTTCAACTCCACCCGTACGTGTATAATACTAGAAAATTTGACCCGGTGTTATCGGGATAATATTGTAAGGCATATCGCGCTAATTTGTATCTTCTGTTGCTAAGTAGAAACATCTAAATCCAATTTTTAAGTATGTAATTGAATTCGATTTCGATGTATTGTATCCTTTAAAAAAATATAAATTTTTCGCACCCTTGGAATGTATCTTTAGGAAATAGTAAATCAGACTTTCCTTATTTTAAAGACGCATCGCAGTAAAAATGTAATGTTTCAAACACCATTGGGTTTTGAGAAAAGTTTATCTTCTACATAATATAAGCCTACCCAACCGTTCTTGAAGTCCCTGAACTACAGAGGAAACTTATTTTCTAAAAATTGTAAAATTGTATCTATACATTTTCGATCAAAATAGTAATTCAACACATATTTCAGTACATTTAAAGAATATGGGTTTTAATTAAAATTAAAATCCATACCAATGCTCAAATTATGGTAACATAATCGAGTTTGTAGTTATTGATAATGATATGTGCGCTACCTCCCCCCGAAATTTTATTCAAAGATGATAGTAAATAATCTCTATCGCATTTTATACAATATCCTACCTCCCACATTCAGATAAATACTAAAAATAACTATTTATTTACTATATAAAATTTGTTGTAATTTGTGATTGATAATTATTATAATACTATAGATTGCTTGTACTTGCAAAAAAGCAGATTTATTTGATACGATTTATATTGATTCGATTTTTGTATATTAAAAACAAAAATAACTATCATTGTTTTCAAGAATCCCATTTAGAAATAGGAATCTTACGTCACGCGCCTACTGGACAAAAATGTAACATGTTGTTTGGTGCATCCTGGGGGGGATTTTATTATTCGCGCTATTGAACAGGGCGTAGCACAATGACATTTGCTCATATGAGCGACACTGACGAATAAAGCAACACTCCCTCACTTTAAACACGGCATGTGTTAAGTGCCCGTTAATATACCACAGGCATGGGATATTATTTTCCAAACGCGGTAAAGATGGGTGTAGATCCGAACAGTGCCCAACACTCATAATATTGATTTTTGTTCTCAGAAAGTTATGGTTAATATGTCTGACATTTAAATATATATATTTGACAGACAATGACAACATCATGGATGGCCTTAAGAGAGTGCAGGTGGCCCTTGACCCCAGCCTGCCTAGTGCTTGAGAGATCTGGACAGCTCAACAAATGTTTACAAGTTCGTTTTTTTTATGAATAAAAAGAGAAGTTTGCGTAAGAAGAACAGCTTGTGCTGCTGGTGTTGTTTATAGAGACGTGTCCGTTTACTTGTTGAATGGATCGAATCGAATCGCCAACTTGGAATAAAACGGATATTTGAAATTTAACCAAAAAACAGTTTTAATCATTTCTTGCACAACAGTTTTGGTGATTGTGTTCTGGGCCACACAAGGGTCAAGAGGGGTCACGCGTTGCGTGTGGGTCACACCAAAAAGGGAAAGGCATCAAAATTGGTTCATAAAGATTTTTTTTTTTAAAAATCAAATATAATTGTATGGTGGAAATCATAAAGCGATCCTGAGGAGGAGGAAATAAAGAGGAGGAAGTGCAAATGGAGGACATAAAAAGAGGACATACAGAGAAGGAAATGGAGATGGATTGTGACGTGGCTAGTAGAGCTGGATGTAACTTTTTGGAGGCCTGATTCAATCAGGACACACAAATTAAACCAGACCTTCGAGCCATCGTGAAACAATGAATAATTACACTGTATTATAAAGAACTTCTCCTACACATTCTCAAACGTATTTGTACATTCTCACAAGTTTTACTTAACAGCTATACTCAAAGTCTGGCCTGCATTAGTCATCACATATTTGTATTGCACTAATCATCACACATTTCTATTGCACTAATCATCACACATTTCTATTTCATTAATCATCAAACATTTCTAGTGCACTATTCATCACACATTTCTATTTCATTAATCATCACACATTTCTAATGCACTAATCATTTTCATGGCATTAATTATCATCTCTGCCTAACAGTTGCGTAGCTGCAGTTTGTGACTTTCAGGGCGCACTAAGGCTTGTGCCACACCCCCCCCCTTTTCAAACACCTCACGAAAAAAATAACAACAAAATATCTTTATTTTGATATGCATATCCAGGGTGTTATAAGGTCGGTGGGTCCCATAAGTCTCAACACCCACCCCCCCCCCACATCGAAATTCTAAGATAACATCCGTCCATGACTTTGTTAAAAAGTGTCAAATGAATTAATGGCAGTGGTGTTCCGTGGTGTCTAGTGAGCTGTGGCACTGAAGGCACCAGAGGCGTACCTAAGGGGAGGGGCAGGGGGGGGGGGCAAATGTCCTCGGGTGCCAAACACTCCAACTACGCCCCTGGAATACACCACATGTTATTATTTTAGGATCAGTCCCGAATGCCCAAAGATATTACGATCAGCAAATTGGAAAATAACAAACGAATTTTGAGGTGAAAACCATTTTTTTTTTCAACCTGACTGAATTTGCTTTCCCATAAAGAAAAGATCTCTGAAGGCTGCCGCCTTCGTTAATTTTTTTTAATAATTGTAAAGCGCTTAGAGCTTTAAGGTAAGCGCTATATAAAAATGCCTAAAAAAATAAAAGTGGCGGGTTGCTTTGCCTCCCTTCGTGCAATACTTTACCCCCAGATCTCTAGTAAACTGAGAGTTCCAAGATCTGATAACAGTAACTAATATATCTCTAGTTAACTGAGAGTTCCAATATCTGATAACAGTAACTAATATATCTCTAGTTAACTGAGAGTTCTAATATCTGATAACAGTAACTAATATATATCTAGTTAACTGAGAGTTCCAATATCTGATAACAGTAACTAATATATCTCTAGTTAACTGAGAGTTCTAATATCTGATAACAGTAACTAATATATCTCTAGTTAACTGAGAGTTCTAATATCTGATAACGGTAACTAATATATCTCTAGTTAACTGAGAGTTCCAATATCTGATAACAGTAACTAATATATCTCTAGTAAACTGAGAGTTCCAAGATCTGATAACAGTAACTAATATATCTCTAGTTAACTGAGAGTTCCAATATCTGATAACAGTAACTAATATATCTCTAGTTAACTGAGAGTTCTAATATCTGATAACGGTAACTAATATATCCCTAGTTAACTGAGAGTTCCAATATCTGATAACAGTAACTAATATATCTCTAGTTAACTGAGAGTTCCAATATCTGAAAACAGTAGCTAATATATCTCTAGTTAACTGAGCGTTCCAATATCTGATAACAGTAACGAATTAATATACAAATAAAATTATGATTTGTGCTTTTTAATCTCTAAAATGACTTTTCTTTGCAAGGGGAGGGGGCTCAAATGCCGTCCATAATATGTAGCAAAAAGAAAGTGTCGTTTGGGGTGCACGGTATCACCCCCCCCCCCACACACACACACACACACTTTTTTTTCCTACGCCAATGAAGGCCCTTGCATTCTTTGTAGACTTCTTTTTATTAAATACTAGCGATTATACCCGGGCTTCACTAAGGGGGAGAGAGTGGGGTGGGTGTGACGTTAAATTGAAGGATTATGTTGTTGCTGTTTATTTTAAATATTATCTCCATTTAATTGAGTCAGTGGTTGGCCCTAAAAAGGAAACAGCTAACTTCGGTAGGAAAAAAAAATGTAGGTGGGGGTCGGGTAGGTAATCGTTCATTAGAAGTCCCAAGTCATCTTTAATGATTGTGTATTTATGGCACACACAAGTTTCGTCTCGGTGGAGATGTCCCCCTGATTGCATGCACCTTTGCTACAATCTTCAGTTTACTGGCCATTCAAGTTTCAATTTGATTCTATGATTTATTACATTTATATTTTTAACCTCCAACATACTCTCTAATCTTTTCTTTTTTTTTTTTTTTTGTTTCCCTGTTGGTCTTTTTTTCATTTCTTCTTTTATCCCCCATGACTAGCAACTCATCCTATCATATCTCAAATCAGCTCTCTCCTATCATTCCAATTTCCTACTCAACCTCTATTTTTTTTTTTTTTTTTTTAAATTCAACCCCGCAACCATTCGCTAATCCCACTGCACAGTCCCTCGTAAACTACGATCATAGTTACACTACAACAGGGGAGTAACTCCTGTGTCGTCTCGCAGGTAAGTATCTTGTTTTGTTTTTTTTTTCTATTTCAGAGTTTTCCATTATTCAAACCTAACCACACCACCTCCTTATTCTTCTAGTTCACATGTTCATATAGTCTTTAACCATCTAACCCATGCCTACAAAACTCAAGAAGTAAGGTGGGCCGTAAAAATTTATGAAAATCTTGTGCAAGCCGAAAGGAAATAGGACTGGGTTGGGGGGGGGGGGGGAGGGATTATTAAGAAAATAAAAATAATAAAGAATATGTTGTTACTTCGCCAGCCGCAAAGTGGGTGCTGGCGGGCCTCATGTGGCCGGCGGGCCGTATGTTGTGCAGGCCTGATCTAACTCATTAATCTCTCTTACCTCACTTTCATTGACAACTGAGCTAAACATGACCCAAAGCTTACCCTCAAACCAAAACTCTTCATGAAAAACACACAGCCGTCTCGAATTGACATCTAATATTAGCCACGACCTTGACCCAGTGTTTTCCATCATGTTTGCACCATGATCCTCTTCCTCAGCATCAAAAAGGTTTCATGTCCCCCAGCCCCAGCCCCCTACTAAGGTCTTATTGGTCAAGTAAGGAAAGTTTGAATTTCACGTGAATTACAAAATTTATAATATGGGAAATATATTTTTATTTGCATTCAATGAAAAACAATAAGACAAGAGTCAGGGACGGATTGGGGGATACTCACTCACTTATGACACACTCACTTATGACACACTCACTTATGACACACTCACTCACGACACACTCACTCACGACACACTCACGACACACACACACTCACGACACACTCACTCACGGCACAGTCACTCACGGCACACTCGCTCACGAAACACTCACTCACGACACATTCACTTACGAAACCCATTATAGGGTTCCATCAGAGGCGTAGCGTGGTGGGGTCAGGGGGGCAGATGTCCCCGGGCGCCAGCTAGTTAGGGGCGCCAAAATGTGCTTTGATATTATTTTATTGATGAAAATAATGGGTTTGAGAGTTGAAAAAAAGAAAAAGGGGCGCTAAAAATGGATCTTGTCCCCGGGTGCCAAACACCCTCGCTACGCCACTGGGCATATGGTTGAAGGTTGACACTATATAAAAACAACAACAAAGTAATCAAGACGGGTTGGGCCTGTGATGCATCACTAGCTTGAACTATCATTTCAAGAATTCACAAAAAGACAGACTCATTACAGAAAACTTTATTTGAAAAATGGAGTCTACCCAATTTTAAATGTCAAAATTATAAGCTTTAAAACAGTAATTGGTTTGGGGGGGGGGGGGGTTGGAGATGGGGGTCTCGATAAGAAAAAACAAGTTTGGCCTGATCTTACTTTAATTAATTCAGAATTCTCAAGCCGTTAAATTAAGTAAGCGAAACAAAGTATGGGAAAACCTGAAGGAAAATAAAGAACGCAACTAAACAACGAACGCGTCGGCAAGAAGCCTTCATCAGCGAACAAAATCAGTAAAAACAGAATTAAATACAAATAACAGTTAGCTGAAACGTGGTATCGGAATTACTACATTATCCAAACTTTATTGAAAAGCGTGGACTATATATATATTAATATTTAAACGAGATTTCAATTTCTTTGGGAGCAATTATTTTTTTTAAGTCTTCATCCATAATTAATATATTTCGTGCACATTTCTAAAATTATTTTTCAACATTTCATGCATTATTTGACGTGTTTCAGTTTGTTACCTCACTAGAGATTTCAGTTTTTACGTTTTGAATAGATACTATTCATAGATAGCAGAAAATTAAAAACTACCCGACTTTTAATTTAAAGTTTGACAAGGACTAGGCAATATAGGCCCAGGCTTACGCTGACCTACAGTACCAACAGTGAAGTGACCCTGTCACTGATCTTTTAAAACAAAACTCATGCAAAGATGGAGAGCACTTTAAGTTAATTATTAAAAGAAATTATTAACAAACTTCTAAATCCAGTAATACAAGACTTTTAGATGTGTCTATTTTAATTTAATCTATTGAGCTAATTATAACTTAATAATAGGTATAATTTGTTGAAATATGCAACATTCCTAAAAAATAAAAGAGCGATTTGAAACTAATCCCTTTGCCACCGTATTTCCTTTAGAGCTCTTTTCGTTTATATGTTTATCATATGGACAACCTAGATTGATTCTGCAATTGTTGAACCTTGTGGTAAACACACTGAACAGTGACAACACTATCGTTTTAGTTGTTTACAAATTCAATTCTTAAACTTTTCATTAATAAGGTTAATAATGGAGGAAGAAGAACAGGAAAAGCTCTCAACTGCATTTTTTGGCTACGCAGATATCAATGATTTTTCCCAGGTAGACTATTTTCATACTACACTACTTCTACACTTCAATCAAATTAAGTCTGAGTACTTAGACTTAGATCAAATTTTCAAAATGAATGAATTAAGAAGGGCCGCGGCTATTCGGACCCGAGTATCAGAAGTGAGAGTTTTGGTTTATTAAAAAAATATTAAAAATAAGGGATTACCGCCCTATATTATTGTAAACTTATTCAAAGTTATTCTCCAGTAATCATTTTAACTAAAATAAACTACCACAAAAAACAAATGTAGATACTGCGGTAAAGCACAAAAAACAAATATAGATACTGCGGTAAAGCAAGGGAGACTACTTCAAAATTTGTATCGGAAATGGGGTAAATTCAGAGAGAGCGGCCCGCGTCTTTTTCCATGGCCGCCATCTTGGTTGGGAAATGGGTGTCGGCGTAGTAATATCAGACTTTTTAATGCGAGTGTCAATTCATTAATTAAAAAATGAGTCCTTTTGACATATAATTGTGTTCTGCCTTTTCACTTTGTAAGACATCTTGACCTACATTTCCATCCAGCTATTTTGGTTTTTCAATCAACCTTTATTTTGAAAATCTTTGGTGCAAATAAGGCATCTTCGCATAAAAATTTTTTTGTGAAATAAAAAGAAGGGGTCTTTCATATTAAATCGTGAAAAGCATTAGATATTGAAGTATACGTGTGCCAACTCTCATTGATGTAGGACGTGTCCAACGTTCGTTACACTTGTCCCGTGACCAATATCACCATTAGGTCATTCAGCCTATTTTTGACATGGCGTGGGCCACGCCCCCTTTTTAATGGCGGAAGTTGCTGATACTTAGGAAATATTTAATTATTACCACTATATACATCAAAATATTTGATAACTTGTGTTTCAAAATGCATTTTGAAGACATTTATACTGGAATGTTTTAATTTGAGCTTTAAAAACCCTGTAGAGTCCATATTATAAATGATCAGAATTTTCCGTGTGCAACACATTGTCAGTGGCGACCATTCACAGCCACTTGCTTAATGGCTATATCATAGTACTATCTCAGAGTTTCATTCATAAGAGCAAATTTCAAATAAAAAAATGAAACCAGAATAAACTTTTTAGCTTTAGTGCTTTTTGAACTACGAATTTTTAAAGTGCCAGTCCATTTGGTATTTTCTGCTATGGATGAAACTTCCACACTTTGTGACCTCATTCCGCTGATTGCGTCCTGCGCAATTATAAAGTTGATGTAAGGCAACACATCCCCTTATTGCTAAAATGCTGTTTAGGGACTACTTATTTAGAACTTTCAGCTTTGGCAAATGACTAATTACTTAAAGCTTTCCCTGACGAATGGTTTAATAATTTTTGCACACTGCAAAGTTTTATGAATGAAACTCTGAGACAGTACTAAGATATAGCCATTATGCAAGTGACTGGGAATGGCTGGCCATAATAACATTTTGCAAAAAATACATTGAATAATAATAATACTACAGCTATAAATGATGGTAAACAGTCCTGTGGAGAGTTAGTTTTTTATTTGTGCCACAGGCGCTATGTGTATATTAAGTGTTAATTGGAATAAGAATGACACAAACTGATTTGTAATCGTGGTTTAAGTAGTTACCACCAAACAACACTGTAGTACTGTTAACAAATTATGGTCTCAACAAAACTGTGCTCAGGCTCGAAATTAAGATAGCCTACCAATCTCAGACTTTGGACCAAAGGTCATTTTGAACAGACCAATAGGATTTCAGCTTTCTGTTGAGCAATTTATTGCACTGCCAATTAAGATTTCAGTCGTAATGGTCCGTAATAACAATAATATTATAAGCCATATTTAATTGTAACTAAATGAAAATTCTATAATTACAGACCCAGTCAGGTCATAAGCTTTTATATAGAAAATGCCTTTATTTACTGATAGTTCAAGTGCAAATTTGAGGCAAACAAATTTTTGGGGGCGGATTTTGTTAAAAATCATTTATTAACTAAGTTAGGTCATTAAAAGTTATAAATAGAACAATTAATTATATTACATTATTAGTCAGTAACAAATCAAAATAAGGATTAGTATAAACACAACCAGGTGAAAGGACAAATACATTTTTGCTATCATCTCTTCTGTTGCTCACAGATCAAGTGTAGAATGATGAAAAACTAATTTAAGATATGCGCCGAATTCAATCCCTTCATTTTGAAATTATAAAAAAATACTTATCCCCCACTTAAACCCAGGAAGCCTTCAATATCAGCTTTGTTCAACTCTGAAAGGAATTTTATAATATTCAGACATTTATTTTCAGATAAAAACTTTATCAAGCAGAAGAACTTAGATGATTCAGTTGACAAATATGTATAATAATGTAGTGCTTGCATTTTCATGTCTTATTTTCTTTTCTATCTTATCATTCAATGGACTTTAACCTTAACCCGAGGCATCAAGTTCCTAAAATTGCATGTTTAATTTTAACACATTAAATTCCAGAAATCTCTCCGAGCTGTTCTGAAGGCCACAAAAAGTTCAAATGACTTACCTGTTGGTGACGACTTTGATTTCTACTCAACATTTCGTTCGGTTCGAGATGTTTTGGATATTGAAGGTGGAAGAATCCTCAGCTTGTAAGTGTTATTATTCCTGATATGGCAGTTGATTTAGATAAATTGCTGCAAGCATTAGCAAACCATTCTATATTTGTTTTATATTTCCAAGGGACCTATCACACTTATAGTGACAACTTGTTACGTTATATTTCCAGGTTTATAAGTTGTACTGGCTCATGTAGAAACATTCAAAATGTTGGTAGATGTAAATGGCAGTGAACCATGTTTTCAAAATGTTTTAATTTTGGTGTGCTGCAAAAATCTGGGAAGGGTCTCAGTGGGCCGTGAGCAGAGCACCGAATGAGACTAAGCAGCTCCAAGATGCTTCTCACCCAGGATTTATGTTTTTTTAGATGTCATTATTTCTTATAATTGTCATGATCTACACGAGTATAGATGTCATTTTATTTTGAAACAGAGTTGTGGAAATAAGTGTAGCAAAATATTTTAGACAGATACATTTAAAAAAATGTTTTATTTTCTTTTGTCAGACTTCAGAGACTGTTGAGACATCAAAATGTGAAGGGTAACCTAATTCATGGGGACCTTGTAGAGATGGAAGATAAGTTTGATATACTGATGGATGCCAATGACCAGATATTGGAGAAAGCAGTAAGTGTCCAGTGTTTTTGCCAGGAATACGCTACAAAGTTTTTATTAATTTTATTATTAAAACTAACCTTTGATGTGCTATTGCTTCACTACCCAGTTGCTTACAGTTTGGATATAATATAAATTTTCTTTGCAAGGGAACTCTTCTTGATGAGGCTTCAGGACTTGGCAAGGAGGAAAAAACATTGGTTATGGCTACCGCTACGGCGTCCAGGGCTGCATCAAGCTGGAATAAAAAGGTAATTTATTGGTATCATTTATTTGTTTTATTCACCTTCAGTTGTGAATGGATCATAAATATCACACGTTGTCATAAATGTCTCAAGTTGTCATAAATGTCCCAAGTTGTGTTTTCTGCTTTTTTGTCAATTTTTTAAAATTCATTTTATATTGATGAGAAACTTGGCGGATGTTCAGGTCTTCCTTGATCTTTGAACAGAGTTTATCATGTCACAGTTTTAAATGTCCAGGACTTCTTTTAGTCTATTTTTAAACACCCTCATCACATCAAAGACTGCTGATTCTCATAGTGTGTTATAGCATAAAGTTTTAAAGAATGCTCAGTTCAAATGTTTTGGAATATTTGTACTTAGACTTTGAGGAGAAGTGATGAAATACCGGTAAAAAAAAAATACAGATTTATTAAGATTGCCTGCCTTTATTCTAAACAGCGACCTAAAGTACCTCACAAAAAACCCCAAGAAAACATACAATCACTTTTATGATATTTTATTTGTTCCAGTTGTGGCATACCGCTTGAAACATAGAATCACTTTAATATTTTACTTGTTCTAGTCTCAGGATAGCAACAAGCCAGTTGTGGCATACCGCTTGAAACATAGAATCACTTTAATATTTTACTTGTTCTAGTCTCAGGATAGCTACTAGCCAGTTGTGGCATACCGCTTGAAACATAGAATCACTTTAATATTTTACTTGTTCTAGTCTCAGGATAGCAACAAGCCAGTTGTGGCATACCGCTTGAAACATAGAATTACTTTAATATTTTACTTGTTCTAGTCTCAGGATAGCAACAAGCCAGTTGTGGCATACCGCTTGAAACATAGAATCACTCTAATATTTTACTTGTTCTAGTTTCAGGATAGCAACAAGCCAGTTGTGGCATACTGCTTGGAACAGAGAATCACTTTTATGATATTTTCTTGTTCTAGTCTCAGGAAAGCAACAAGCCAGCTGTGGCATACCGCCTGATGACGGCAAGGAACATTCAGAGACCGCAGCTTAGTTTTCAAGATAAGATTGACAACAGCAATTTTCCTTTTAAGCCTCAACTTAGACAGAAGCCAAATGCCTTAAAGTCGCTAGAAGGTAAATAATATTGTCTTTGCATGAGATGAAAGAAGGCATAGAAGGTAAAACATAGTAATATAGTCTTTGCATGAGAATAAAGAAGGCAGATTTTTTAAAAGATAAGATGCTCTGATTGACTTGTATGTATACATATGGCCAAATGGACTTTTATCATAAATGTGGACTCGTATTATAAATAGTGCCACATGGCCTCGTATTATAAATATGGCAATATAGCCACACGGACTCATATGTATAAATATGGCCACATGGACTTGTATGTATAAATATGGACTCATGTATAAATAATGGCCACTTGTAGCAATTTATCATTCAAATGAAACCTTGAATTCTTCAAATTGTGTTTGCAGAAAGCCTGAAACTTCCAGAGGGTGTTAGCCTGGAGGAAACGGAGAACCCAATGTTTGTGTAAGTTTTGATGGAAATTAACTCACATGTGCCTTAAGGATACAAATCCAAGCTGCAGACATGTTGTCATGTAATGCTTGTTGTTACAGAGAGCTTGTTTACACAATATTTCTCGTACGTGCCCTCTGATTGACCCCGCATGAGACGCTGTGTTCACAAAGGGGTGTGGCTTAGGTCTTTGATGTATTTCTTGTTTACACCGCCAGCCACTGAAAATAATTAATCTGTTCCAAATAGTATTTGGTAGAATGATTGGGATTTTTCTCGAAATGTCTCGAAGGCAGGGCTTGGGCGTCGGTAGACCCACCTATATAAGGGATTGACAGGCACGGACGACAGACGGAGATTTCATATAGATTCTCTTAACATTACGAGGCGTGTTTTATTCTTTTGTGTATTTGTGTGCTCCTACTTATATGTGTTTATTTCGCATTATTTATTGGCATCATTATTTCTAATTGTATTAACTGTGTACCGGTACGACATCTGCCATACTGTAAGTTGAAGATTGTAATTTTATTTTATTTTATTTTGTAATTATCTTAAGACATAATAAATCGTAATTAATTGTGACTAGAAACTGTTTTGGGTCGTATCCTTAATATTGTTGATTATATGGTATCGTCCTTTGTTAGGCACTGTTTACAACGAGCCAATTAAAATTAAAATAGGAGATTAATTTCTCCCAATACAAGTCAGTGCGTAACACTTGTTCTGATTTAATCACCGGTACCCTTATCTTTTGTCTGCTTACAAAAGGTGCTGTGAATTGTCTCAGAGAAAGGCAGTTTAGAAGGGAGAAATGTTGAATAATTTTTGTAATGATTTTAAAATTTATTGAGTAATGTCAGACCTCAGTGTTTATGTCTGGTCTATTTTTAGCTATCCACATCCGTACATGTTTGAACTGGATGCATTCAAGCCAAAAGAAACAGTTTTTCAACAGGTTGTTCCAAAGGTATGACAGTCGTATTTTTTAAATAATTTTTTGGACACCAGAAAGTAAGATAATGAAATCCTTCTGTGATTTCTATTTTATGAACTATTTTCCAAGCAAGAGTTTATGTTTGGATTAGTGTGTCTTTCTTGAAGTGGTCTAATTCAATTCGTAAGGACTTATAGTTTGTTTAAAATGATCACAGTGGAGATCATCGAATCCCTGCATTGCTTCTATTTTACTAACTAACTGTTTATGTTTAAAACCTTTTATTTTTTACCAGTTATATATTTTGAAAACTTAGAGTTTATAATTGCATTTGCATCTTTCTTAACATGGCTTAATTGTTCGTTAAGTACAAATTTTTTGTTTGAATTCAACTTCAGGAGCCTCAATCCTTGGACTCAACACCATTGACAATGGTGGAGACTAAAGATCGGTTCCTGGAAATGCTTCAACACTTAAGAGCTCAAACAGAGATAGCAGTCGATTTAGAGCATCATTCTTATCGCACCTTTCAGGTAATTTCATTCTTTGATTCCTGCAAGAGGGAAGAGAAATGGGTACTGCAGGTTGAAGGTCAATCAGTTTGTTTTTGTAAGTTTCAAAAGTAACATACTTGACACCATAAAATAAGAAAATTTTAAAAAAAATGTTATTTACAAGCAAGTAAAGATTCTGAGAAAACAGTTTAATTCTAATTTCAAAATGTAGTACAATTATTCTTTCATGAGTCTTTATAATCAAAAATAGTGGTGGGAATGGACATTATTATTTTCCTGCCTGAAAACTTGTTAATTTCTTGATAAATTCTTTGAAAGACAGGGTTCATAATTGTTTTTTTTTTTATAGCTACTGGATCATATTTAAATAATCTTGCACATTACATTTGTTTGAGGAAAAAAAATTTTTTTTACAATTTAAAAAAAAAAAAATAAATTAATGCTTTTATTTTAAAGAAATTTTTTTTTTTTTTATAGCTACTGGATTATATTTAAATAATCTTTCACATTAAATTTTTTTTAGGAAAAAAAATTTTTTTTAAAATTTAAAAAAAAAAAAAAATCACTTAATGCTTTTATCTTAAAGAATTATAGATGATTGTTTGGGAAATATTTTCTGGAAAAAGGCGACAAGAAAGTGAGATAAACATTATCATCTCATTAAAAAAACATTTACTGATGTTGCTTTTTACTGCATGGTCTCTTCCAGGGATTTACCTGTTTGATGCAAATCTCCACAAGGTCCCGAGACTACATCATTGACACGTTGGCACTGAGAAGTCACATTCATTTGATCAATGAGATCTTTACAGACCCCAACATTACGAAGGTTTTTTAAATTTTTGTCATTGTGTGTTTTATTGTTGTTATAGTTGTATATTTTATAGTTTTCCCTGTGCTTCAGTGAGTTAGGCATTTTTTTTTTCTAACCACCAAGTATATGTATTTTACTTTTTCCCATGTAACTTGAAAATGTTAATTAATTTAAGTAGATGCAGATTTTAAAAGCTAATTTTGTAAACCTTATTATGAATTCAGTCGGATATAATTTTGTTCATTAATAAGATAATTCAGATATTAGTTAGTATTTATCAAATGAAAATGAGTATATTTAGTTAAATAAGGAAATATTAAGATTTGTTTTAAGGAGTATTCAATATATAGTTAAAAACATCTGATTGCCTGCTTGTAAAAGTTTTTAAATATTCAATTTCATTTGTATAAATATTTTGCCTTCACTGTCACATGAATATTTTTTTTAATTTGGCTCAAATTGTAAATAATTTTTTTTTTTTTAAAAATGGTATTTTTATGAATTTGATTGATCAAGAATCTGAACTCTTTGTTCTTCAGGTGTGAATTTGATTGATCAAGAATCTGAACTCTTTGTTCTTCAGGTGTTTCATGGAGCAGATTCTGACATTGGATGGCTGCAGAGAGACTTTGGTGTGTACGTTGTCAACATGTTTGATACGGGGCAGGCAGCTCGTGTGCTGGGCTTTTCAAGGTTTTCTTTGGCTCATCTCCTCATGAGCTACTGCCGCGTTGAAGCGGACAAACAATTCCAGCTGGCCGACTGGAGAATCAGGTAAGTGACATAAGGTGGGGAATGTTGAAAGTTGTTATAATAACTCCAGGATACCTATGTCCTTCTTTAACTGATTCCTGAACTTTTGACTTGTACAGACCAGGACTCCCACCGGACAAATTAATACCATAAGAAATAACAGTTAAGGAAATAATGTGTTTTAAAAATAAATCAATACTTTTCTCTGACATATGTTACTTTGATGGACTGGCAACAAAGTCTTAGTTGGCACTGGCGGGCTTCAAACACTCACAGCCAATGCCAGTCCTCTTCTCTACATCATCAAACCACACATGGCTGGCTTACAATGCTCACTGCCTATGCCAGTCCTCTTCTTAATATCATCAAACCACACATGGCTGGCTTACAACAATTCACTATCTTTACTTATTCTGCCATATTTTCTAAAAGATAGTCTTGCAACACTTTTGCCTTCTGGGCAATCATAGGTCCTGAAATACTTGTGTCCAAATCAACAGCAGTTTTTCAATCTCCTTCAAAATGTCCCTGATCATGATGTAGATTTCAAAACACACACACCACCAACCCCACCCTCCCCCCCCCCCGACCCTGCAATGTTAGCTGATTTAATCATGTCTTTATTTTCACAATTGTAGAAATTGTTGTTGGCGGCATGCCGTGAGCCGCTGCTAAGTTATGGATCTTTGCACCCGTGTAGGGTAGGGGAGCTGATCCCTATAGAAAGATGTTGAAATAATATGGCAGCTGTACAATTATTAAAGACTAGTCTACTGACAATTATTAAAGACTAGTCTACTAACAATTATTATTTTCATTTTTCTCTCCAGACCTCTGCCATCAGAACTGATCAACTATGCAAGGGAGGACACCCACTACTTGTTGTACATTTTTGACATGATGAAGAACCAGCTGATTGACCGTGGCAATGTACAGAACAATCTCCTGATGTCAGTCTTTGAAAGAAGCCGAACAGTAGCAGCAAAGGTTGGTGCATTTTATTACTTAACGAATATGAAGCAAAACTTTAACAGCAAAGGTTGGTGCATATAAGACTTGACAAATCTTCATTTTCCTCAATGGACCGACTGAGTTCAGGCTGAGATGATACTGCAGCAGAGTGTCTACTTGTGTCGATAAAGAGCATGGTATCATTCAAAACAAAAACCAACTTTTATCATCCGATAAGCCCCTCCGTGCATCCCACTTTGGATAAGCCCCTCCATGCATCCCACTTTGGATAAGCCCCTCCATGCATCCCACTTTGGATAAGCCCCTCCGTGCATCCCACTTTGGAGAAGCCTCTCCATGCATCCCACTTTGGATAAGCCCCTCCGTGCATCCCACTTTGGATAAGCCCCTCCGTGCATCCCACATTGGAGAAGCCCCTCCGGGCATCCCACTCACTGATTCGCTCTGACCGCTGAGTCATGGCTTTGTTTTCTTTGTTAATTTGTTAAATGTATGCACACCGGTAATGACATGGAACCATCACATGCTTTCTATCCAGACATTGTAAGCTCTCCTCCTAGAGACATAGACATTGTAACCAACGCTGAGATTCTTACACAAAATTGAAGTGTGCTCCTGAGGTTTAAAATATTCTTTGATTATATTATTTTTTGTAATGTTTCAAATTTTCATTGCTAAGAACCACTAGCAAGTCTTTAGTGATGTTGCTAGTTTATAAAGGAAATAAATAAAGTGTCTTAAAAATTTAAAGTGTGCTTTTATTTAGTTGAGATAGCTGGAGTGGAATATATTTTTGTTTTAAAAATTAACTAAATAATTATGTCAAAGTTTTTTTTACACATTTTTTTCATTTTATTTAAAAAAAGATTGACTCTTATCTTTTTATTTGATTATTTTTGTATGAATTAGGTTTACCAGAAGCCAGTGTTCACTCAACAAGATTACATGGAACTGTACAAGAAAAGCAGAAAATCATTCAACAACCAGCAGTTGGCTGCTTTACAAGAAATCTATGAGTGGAGAGATTCTATGGCACGTCTAGAGGATGAAAGCATAGGGTATGTAGTCATTCTATGTTTAGCACTTCTAGAAGGTAAAAGCATGGGGTATGTATAGAATGTCTAGAGGAGATAATCTTGATGAAGAATTCTAAAACCATATGTTATAGAGAGCTTGTTTACATAATATTTCTCGTGCGTGCCCTCTGATTGACCCCGCATGAGACGCTGTGTTCACAAAGGGGTGTGGCTTAGGCCTTTGATGTATTCTTGTTTACACCGCCAACTACTAAAAATAATTAATCTGTTCCAAGTAGTGTTTTGTAGAATGAATCTGATGGTTCTAGAAATGCCATGTAGCTTGTCGAAGGCAGGGCTTAGGCGTCGGTAGACCCACCTATATAAGGGATTGACAGGCACGGACGAAAGACGGAGATTCAGATAGATTTTCTTAACATTACGAGGCATGTTTTATTCTTTGTGTATTTGTGAGCTTGTATGTGTTTATTTCGCATTATTTATTGGCACATTATTCTAACTGTGTTAACTGTGTACCGGTACAAGATCTACCATACTGTAAGTTGAAGATTGTAATTATATTTTTCTTTTCTTTTGTAATTATCTTAAGACATAATAAATCTTATTAATTGTAACTAGAAACTGTTTTGGGTCGTTTCTTTAATATTGTTGATTCTATGGTATCGTCCTTTGCTAGGCACTGTTTACAACGAGCCAATTAAAATTAAAATAGGAGATTAACTTCTCCCAATATAAGTCAGTGCGTAACACATATATAATCCTCAAGTTTATTACCAGCATTCATGTAGCACCTGATTTATTAAAACAATACTTGTAGTGTGGACTGTATCGCTTGCATTCTTGTTGAAAATAAAATAATTTTCCCTCTATCTTTTATATTTCTAAACTAAGTTCTCATTTTATTCTCTTTTGTTTATTGGCTGATGAAAGCTGTCATCCGAAATGTCATGTTTATAATGCGTTTTGTCATTCAGGCTTTCACATACCATGTCCTTACTATTTAATCTCAGTAGGGCGGGGATGTTTCCAGAAGTTTCGTGTAAAAAGTTAAGTCTTGTCTTTGTCCCTCAGTTACGTACTCCCAAATCACATGATGCTTCAAATAGCTGAGATATTACCTCGTGAACGACAGGGTGTGCTGGCATGCTGTAATCCAATACCCCCACTTGTGAGGCAAAGTCTTATAGAGTTGCACCATATGGTCTTACAGGCTAGAGATCTTACACCATCCAAGGTAAACATTTAAGTCTTATAGAGTTGCACCATATGGTCTTACAGGCTAGAGATCTTACACCATCCAAGGTAAACATTTAAGTCTTATAGAGTTGCACCATATGGTCTTACAGGATAGAGATCTTACACCATCCAAGGTAAACATTTAAACAACCTTTGTCCTTTTAAAAAGAGACAAACATTCCAATGGTTCTATATACCTGGTAGTTAAAAGTGTGCAGTAAGAAAGAAAAAAACCTGGCCAGGCATAAAAGTAATTGTATGATGCTCACGTAACCCTATTTCTAGCAACAACAATGGATATTTCTTGAGTTGTTCACTGTGCTCTGTTCCTGTGATATTTTCCTTTGCTCCAAGGAAGGCTCTATGCTGAAACATTCTAATCTCATTGTCCTGTCCTTAAATGCCAGCTTCCACAAACCTTGTTTAGCTATTTCATTTACCTAGCTTGAATGCAGTCCTTTAATTATTATATCACATATAGAAGACTGTTGTCATAAGCCTTTTGATTCCATTTCTCAACCTAAAGCCAGCTATCAAAATGCCCAATGCTATTAGATTCTGTACCATGATATACATAGCATACCATACAAGCTTAGCTGACAGTTCCCGAACTGTAATTTTGTGAGATTGATGAAACTATTTAACCAGCTGCAGGTTACTACATCTATCTTGTTGGTAATCAAAGTTGTAATTTATTTCAGACAGAAAAACCTTCAAATGTCCAACAACAGCAAACAAACCTGACTCTGTTTGGTCCTGAAACTTCACTCACATGTCCACATGACATGTCACATATAGAGTCTTGGAAGACCAATATAGAGCAACAAATTTCAGGTGAGGTGCACTTGGTCAGCAAGTTGCATAACCTTTGTCAAACCTTTCTTTTCTAAAAAAAATAAATAATTAAACCACGATACCGGGTCCTGTACTTATTTTCATCATCTCTTATTGCACTTTTTTTTTTCCAATCTACAATTTATAGAACTTCTACATACAATGAAAAGAAATAGTTTCAAGACGATTCTGACAATGAAATAACATTGTTATTTTTAAAAGTCTCCCTTTTTAAAATCCCATATCAATGATTATTTTGAAAAACTTAGAAGAACATGTAAATCCCTTAGCCAGGTCCTTGGAAAGTTTGTACAAAAGCTGTTTTGAATTTTGCAGAGACGGGATTAGTCGCCCACACAGCCAGTATGTTTAATCTTTCATCTGTGATCACCAAGACGCTACCAGTCATCTCAGCCTTTACTGCGAAGCCAATGAAGGTTCATGTAGTTTAAGATGTATAAACTAGCCAGCATTGTTAGTGGACAAGAGTATTAACATTTGTCAAGACGTAGCTAGTTCTAAGGAATGTCTTTACAATTTCACCTGTCCTTTTACCTATTTAAAAATGTTCTAATATTATTTATATTAAAGTTAACTCAATTTAGAAAGATATCATTTGAGAATTCATGAAATAGATTTTTTTTCAAAAGTAGTTATTTTCAATGTCATCTTTAGTATAGAAAATAAAGGAAATACAAATCTGATTTGTTTTGAATTAGAGTATTATAACAGAAAAAAATATTATTTGGCATTAATTAGATATTTGTAATTGTTTTTCCATAACTAATTGGAAAAAAAATTGCATAAATACAATTTTTTGAGATGTTTCTATCTTTTAAATAAAAATTCTTCCAGTCCAAAACATCTACTGAAAAGTTGGTGGCAACCTTGAAATCAAGCTTCCTGAATCCATTTGTTAGGGTACGATATTATCAATGTCAGCTGATTGAATATTGTCTGCTATCATTTTTTTTCTTTGTCTCTTTGCTTTACTTCAAATTCTTTAAAAATCATATTAATATTTCTTACTCTTGCTTCATCTAATGGTATGAAGATGTCTAAAATCTGAGATTAATTTTTTTTTAAAGTTTTTTTAATTTGTCTGGTATATAAAAAAAAAATATCTAGTAGAGATATGAGGAAATTTCTTTAAAATCATGGAAAATAATCAAAGATCATTTGTTGATAAAGCCAAACATCATGGAACATAATATGTGAAAACATCATTCAGTGATTAAGTTAAAACAATGTAAATGATTATAACTGATTTCTAATTCAAAATGAAGTTAAGAGATCGAGTTGTTATTTAAAGCAGTTTTAGGGACTGAACTTAACCAGATTTGATCAACATTTATTGTTGCTTGTAAATTGAATTAATTTTATTAATTGAATGCTTGACAAATGATTGCTTGCAGTATTTACCAAAAGATTCAGAAGGGATCATCAGAGCTAGGGTAAGTATGTCTGCTGTAATCTTTACTAATATCTATTTACAAATATATCATATGTGATTTATAGGGGATGAATAATGGATTTACTGGATAGAAAGAAAAGAATTTAGGGGATGAATAATGGATTTACTGCATAGAAAGAAAAGAATTTAGGGGATGAATAATGGATTTACTGGATAGAAAGAAAAGAATTTAGGGGATGAATAATGGATTTACTGGATAGAAAGAAAAGAATTTAGGGGATGAATAATGGATTTACTGCATAGAAAGAAAAGAATTTAGGGGATGAATAATGGATTTACTGGATAGAAAGAAAAGAATTTAGGGGATGAATAATGGATTTACTGGATAGAAAGAAAAGAATTTAGGGGATGAATAATGGATTTACTGGATAGAAAGAAAAGAATTTAGGGGATGAATAATGGATTATTATTTTTTTAAAACCAACCTCAAATTTGCTAAAATTTTTGGAGCCACTAAAAATATTGCCAAAATTCTCTTCAGACTGATGACCTTTGGAGACTGAAAGCCAGCACAGTACCACCACAGAACCTGAAGAGGAAAACTGACATCAAACAGGAAGAGGACTTGGACAGTTTTCAGCCAGTGTTTGGTCAGAAGATTTCTTTATTAGTTTTACCACTATTTGCTTCAAGTCCAATCACTGTGGTAAAGCTCTGAGATGTTGTAGCTCTATAGTTGATTTACATAGAGATGAACTGTGATAAAGCTTAAGCCGATTAACAGACAGAAAATATCTGAGTTTACTCATTTACATACATCTTTGCCTAACATTGTGAGAAATATCTTTCCTTGCTGTAGACTTATTAAAATGACTTTATTTTCTTGCTGTAGACCTATTAGAATAGATTTATTTCCATGCTGCTAAAGCATCTTAAACTAAAGCAGAATGTGAATGCATCTTGAACTAAAGCAAAATGTGAATTGAGGGTTATTTTGCCACTTGTGGATGGGCTGTGTTGGTAAAAAAAATATATTTATTAAAGCTTCACCATTGTTATATACACAGATAGTTTGTGTCTTGAAGTCTCATTTTAGCATTATTTAGTCTTTCTATAACTTATCATTATTCAGTAAATCTATAATGTGATTGTTGACCAACAAAACCAACTTGGATTTGCTTTAAATTTTTAGATATTGTTTAAGCACAACTTTGCTTTTTTTTTTTTTTAGTGCTCCCTCAAAAGAAACCCAAGATAAAAATCCACACAAAAGACTCTGAGGTGCCTACCAAGACCTCCAGCAGCATCTTTAGCATCCCTGAGAAAGAAGTCTCACAAACTGGCACCAGTGGGAAAAGACCACTCAAAAAGTTGGAACAGCAGGTGGAAAAAAAGATCAAGTCGTTGAGGCAGGAGGTAAATAAATAATCTATAAATACCAGTCATTTTTTTCCTGCACAGGCAGATGTCAGGTACAGATATGGAGATAAATGATATTGTTTTTTTTTTATTTATCTGTTCTGCTTATCTAAGGAAAAACTGGAATCCTTTTAAATGCAAGTAGACATTATCTTATTTTGGTGTGTGCTGCAGGGGTTGTGCTCTTCTGGTTAAGTCAAAGCAAAGGGAGACAAATTTTGAGTGCTTGTGATGAAACAGGTTCAACATTGAATGTTTAAAAGTTTCCTTAAGATATTTGCATATTTTATGCCATATTAAAATTATGATTTCTTCTCACATGATCAATATGGTATAATAACATCATGTTTGCCAATAAGCTTTCTTGCTTGTAAGACTATTATTTAAAAGTGGCACCTAACCAGGTGCAGTTTTTTACATCAGGTTCGGGTACCTTGAGAAAATACCCGGTGGGTCCAAGTTTTACAAAATAAAGAGTTAACTGGATGGATCAGTCTTCAACCTTAAAGAGACTTGAAGCTAAAACCAAGGTCAAACATAACACCATCAACAAGCTTCTGTTTGCGGACGATTGTGCCCTCAATGCTACCTCAGAAGCCGCCATGCAACACAGCGTTGATGTCTTCTCTGAGGCCTGCAATAACTTTGGCCTCACAATCAACACAAAGAAGACTGAGGTGATGTATCAGCCAGCTCTCAGTAAGCCCTATGTTGAACCCAACATCATCATCAGTGGACAGCGTCTTAATGCGGTGGATAAATTTACTTTCTTGGGCAGCATCCTCTCCAGCTCTGTCGTCATGGATGATGAAATAAAAGCCGGACTCGCAAAAGCTGGTGCCATATTTTGCAGGCTCCGCAGCACTGTTTGGGACAGGAGAGGTATCAGACGAGAAACGAAAATCAAGGTCTATAGCGCAGCATCCTCTCGACATTTCTCTATGGATGTGAAACATGGACAGTCTACCTGCGTCACGCTAAGAAACTGAACCATTTTTACACAACTTGCCTGAGGAAACTCCTCGGCATCAGGTGGCAAGTCAAAGTTCCCGACACAGAGGTCCTCGCTAGAGCGAACCTACCTAGTATCTTGATGCAGTCTCAACTCCTTTTGACATGCTGTTGAGAGTCAGTCATTGGCAGACGTCATGCAGCTATACAAGCATATCTATCTCTCTCTTATCGATTCCGCTGTCCAGACTTTGCGGGAGTGGATTGGTGATGTCAATTCATGGATGACACTCAGCAAGTTGAAGCTTAGTGATGAAAAAACAGAAGCACTCCTCATTCACAATCACAAATCATCCTCTACCTTAACTCTCCCCACATCATTTCAAGTAGGTAACTCCGACATACAGTTTACACCCTCTGCTAGCAATCTTGGCTATATTCTTTCTAACAACATGTCTCTCTATTAACATATCTCTCACATTTGTCATTCTGCATACACCGCTATCCATCAGATCAGTTCTATTCGCCACTATCTCACAGTTAGCACAACAAAATACCTAGTCAGTGCTCTTGTACTCTCTCGTCTTGACTATTGCAACTCTCTTCTGTCAGGTTCACCAAAACACTTCATAGAAAAACTACAAAAGGTTCAAAATTCAGCTGCTATGCTCGTTCTCAATGCAAAAAAACGTGATCACATCACTCCACTCACTTCATATACATGCATGCATTGTCTGTTCTCTGTCACAACTTTTTCTTGAATTTCTGCCCTTCCTATCTAACCAAAATTCTTTCTGTCAATTCACTCCTTCAACAGCTTCGCTCCTCCGCAGACACGTATATTCTGTCTGTTCCCAAGACACGCACTAAAACATTTGGTGACCCATCTTTCTCTTTCTGCACCCCCAAACAATGGAATTCTGCCACTACACATCCGCAATATACCAACCACTCAGGCCTTCAAAACTGCACTCAAAACACATCTCTATAAACTCTACTACCCTGACTGATTCCCCCCCTCTGACTGATAAACCATGCTGCTGGCTTGACATGTAAAAGTTCTGGGGTGGGGGGGGGGGGGGTTTGATTATACTTTTGTTTTTTTTTTGTTGGTGTACAGCTGTTCTTCATTAAATAAATGTATTTATTTTAAAGTCACGATTATGTCTCTTTTGCTAATATTTTTTTATGTACAGCGTGGTGAGCCTAGGCTGGGGTACCGCGCTATATAAGACCATTTACAAATTATGAAGGAAGAAAAAATTCTCATGTCATTAATGGTAATTTTAATGATTTGACTAGGTTTTTGATGCATGTGGAAAATAACCCACACCTTTGACTTGGAACTTGACCTCTCTGTCTCTCTAACTTTCAATCATTATTTTGGTATTAATTTGCTTATCTCACTTTGCTTACCAATGAAATACCATTGTACTCTTCATTTGTTTTTCAGGTAACATTTAAAAAGAACAAAGAGAAAAAGAAAAAAGCTGTTAAAGAAAAGAAAGAGAAAATATTGGCAGAGAATGCGGCTCCAGAGACTGATGTGGTGAATGCAAACACTTCAGAGAAAACAAAAAACGTTGCAGAGAATGGAAATAAAAACATCAGCGGATCAACAGCCTTGAAGAAGAAGAAGGGTAAAAAACCCACCATTTCAGATGTGGCTCAGTCCTTTGAGGCATTTGACTACGCAACAGCTGAGGCATCCTTGCGTAAAGGCACGTAAACAACCCATTAGATGTCTGTCTAATTCTAGATGTGTTAAACCACTCCTATCACAGTGATGTTGATGTTTAGAGATAACTCTCAATCTGACTTTAAAGTTTGTACAGTACCGTACATGATTAGTTGATTTGGTTATGCTGATGGCAGGGAACTTGTCAAAATATACTGATATTCATCCTATATTTAATAATTGAAGGTTAATCCATTTGTAATTCATAGAATACATTTTATGTTTTAATTATTATTTAATTTCATTCATTTTTTTTTTACTCAAAGAAATGTAAATCAACAAATTTCATTTTTTAAAATATTTTATTTCATTTTTTTAAAAAGCATTACATTATTACATATCCAGATTTGTGACAGAGGCTAAATTACATCTACATTAGAGAAATTTTATTCGATTTATTATTTAAATAATGGTGGGATGCCGATTTGGGCAGTGATAGAAATGTTGTCATTTTTTTTACAACCTTAATTAATTCTGAAAGATATTTTTCAGGGATAGTATTTAAAAATTCTCCTAACCTTAAGATTGCTCATTGCTAATCATTCCAAGGCCTGAAAGAGTTTGTTTCCTTGACGATTTCTTTGTTACTAAATCAACAATTTGTGAATGTGGTAGTAGTATAGTCATCGATCCTTCACATTCGTCATCTTTACTTGATCACAATAAAATGGAGTGCTATATGCCCATTCGGAAGAGTCGGATGTTATATATTAATAACAAACTTACCATGTACCGGTACTTAAACTTTAAAGAAGACTGGCATCATGTAACCTATCCCTTGTATTTATCTATTTTTTTGCAGACAATAAACAGAAGAAAAAATCTGATGTTTACAATCCATCTCTTCCATCACGTTCAGGCAAAAGCAAAGATCAGGTAACATTTTTAATGGCAGAATAAGATCCAATAATTAAACTGCAAAATTTTGTTGAAAAGCACAAAGATGGCAATGCTTTTCTCAGATTTCAATACTGCTTGGACATAATTCTGCCCTCTCTTAGATAAAATTGTGTACTGGGTATCCTGAAAAAATAACAAATCCAAATCTTTCTGAGAAAATAGAAATGATAGAATGTGAACAGGGATAGAAAAAAAATATTAAAACTTATAACAGAAGTAGCAAATCGTTAATACTTTCAAAATGGTTTCTTTTATAATTCAAAACAAACATATGTTACAAAATCTCAGAGCTGTTAGAGGAGGATCAGATTTGTATTTTCTAAATTTACAAAGTTTGTTCTAAATTACTATTTGAAATATTTTACTTATATTTTAAAGATTTTCCTATTTAATTTTTAATCCTAATTATATTTACATTGAGAAAAACCAAATGTCCCTGGATTAATTAAAAAATATTTACCGAAAAAGAAATATAAAATTAAATTTTAAAAATTCAAATGCATCTTATTGAATCCTATTAGTTTAAAATCGTGTACCCGGCATTTGGAATTTTCTATTTTATTCTAAGTAATATGAGAAGAATCATTGTACCCAGCTGTACATTTATCATTTACATTAATCATTAAGTTAACAAGTTTTGATTTTATAAGTTGATTTAAATTCTCTCCCCTTATTTGTGTCCACAGGCGAGGAAACCAAAACTTGCATGTGCCAAAAGCAACAAAAGTGTCAGTTTTGGACTAGCAGGAAAGAAGGGCAAGAAAGCATGATGTTAGCTGCCGACACATTACAAAATTTTTAAATAAAAAATGTTCTAATTGAGAATTAATGTTCCACAGTGTAAAATTTCCAAAAAAAAAAGACAAACCTCTCAGATGTGTTCAGTATTGCATGGTTGATGTTTCCAAATGTAGTTTGTTTGAAGTTTTGTCCCACGCTCATTGCTAAATGATCATAAAATACATGTTTTAAAAGATCTTTGTGTCAGGTTTTATTGTTTTCTTGTTATAAAAAATGTATTAGTATTAGAGCAGGTCATGTAAGAGCATGATTTGTTGTAGTGTAAACATTGTCAAATCAATGCTGGCTCCAAGCGACACATGCAAGGTCCTGACTATAATAGGTCATGTACCCAAACTCACTACGTCCCCAACATTATCCAGCCCTAAAGGGACTGAAATCAAAAGTTAATATGAAAAGTCAGAGAAACATGTTCCCCAAGAAATATTTACTAACGGAAATCAAAAGATATTGATTGGGATATAGTTAAAGGAAGAGGTTTCGGTCAAATGATAATTATGCTATTTTGTCTCCAAAATGAACTTTAAAAAAAAATTATTACAGTATTTACAGTATTATATACTAAACAAAATAGTGCAATGTTCCTAAAAAAATATCAAGTCCTAAACTTTTGCTTGTTGATTGTATGAGTTAATGAGCTAGTATTCCTCTACATAAAACACCTCTGAAATCTTGTTACAAAGAAATGTCATTAAAAAAATAATTGATCTCATGACTTGCCCAATAGATGAATATTGAATGACAGAGACACCCTGCCTGTCTAAATGCTGTGCATTGCATTGCCCGACACCTGTGGGTAGGTAACTAACACTTCAGGATATGTCAGGTGCTTATACATTTGGATTTTTTTTTTCACAGGCACTTATTTCACTTAAGGTACAAATGGGAATCAAACCCTCTTAAAAGTTCAGCTGGGTAACAGTTCAAAAGGTTCATTTCAGTACAAACATAAGTTTGCTTCGATATCAACTAAAGCTTGGGTCCAGTTCCACTACCACTGAGCTCCGGCACATTCAGTAATTATCGCGCTGATTAATAGCGTTGAGTCAAAATGGATCCAGACACGCAGCGCCTCCATTCGCACCCGGGTACCATTAGACTCAAGCTCTTCGGATGTCATTTGTGGTAGTTTATTTTAGTTAAACTGAAGAATTAAGTTTACAAACATATAGTCCATTCAATTATCTTTCATTTGGTACCTCATTTTGTCTTCTTCTTCGTCTATATCTTAAGGGCCCAGGATCAATTTATTGATCATTTTGGCTCCTATGCATGTAGATGGGATTTGCAATGTTTCTGTTACTGGTGTTGATGAGGAAATCATGCACTAGGGGTTTGAAACCCTTACAAACCCAACAATGAAATTTTAAATAGTTTTTTAATCCCAACCTCTCACTTCTGGTACCCGGGTACGAATCGTCGCAGCCAATTATCATTCTTGTAATTACGGATGGAGCCGTATCCTAACAGTTGAACGGAGTCGTTTCCTAGCAATTGGACGTAGCCGTATCCTATTGTCAATTGTTTTTAGGAGTTGTTATTATTTGTGTTTTAATTTTAAATTTAACAACCCCTAAAAACAAAGTTTTTCGTAAAAATTATCCTTTATAAAATGTAATATCGAACAATGGGGGTTGGGCTAAAAATTTGACAAAACATACATACATGTAACACACTTTATAAGAATCACATTTAGAGCCCCCCCCCCCTCCTGCCAAAGGCTCGCAACCAAACATTTTCTTCACGTCCCTGAAACATAGTAATATTCTTAGGATAATTCTAATGACCCCATCGCTTTTGCACAACAGATTTATTTCACCAACAATTTTAGAAAAAAAAAAGAAAATAGAACGCACCAAACACACTTGCAATATTTGTTAAAAGTAGTCTCATTTAGTGCAGTTATCAGGAATTTAATTTTATTTTCCCCATGAAAAAAAAAAGGTAAAACTGATTTTTGGGAGTTGGGGCTGTAAATTTGATAGACCGTGTTGTCATCGGCCTCGGCAACGAGTGTATGTGCCAAATGTCAGCTCGATAGATTGGCAAGAGTCAATGAGCCGTCCGAAGATTTGACATCCAGCCAACCCCAACTAAAAGCGGAATTAAAATATAAAGAATTTAATAATTATGATGATAATAATAATAATACAACAACATGTTTCTCCTTTGACTCTCCAATCCCCTTCTCAATGTTGATCAATCCCTGCATTGGTCTGCACATAATTTTACACCAGATCTGGATGATGCAATTTTAAATTTGTTGACTGGCATTTAACTGTAACAGCATTTTTCTTTTCTCAAGAATCCATAAAATATTAACTATTTGAAACATTTTTACCAAAACAAATTTTAAAAACTGTATTTGTATTTATGAATATGAATGACCTTGGAATGTCTTGATTGATAAGTTCTTAGGCCTACACTTATTAAAATTGGGAAAAAAAATTTTTTTTAATCTTTCTTATAACGAAAAAAATTGATACTTATTTAAAATAGTGAGGACGAAAATTATTAACTAATGTATTATAATATAGAATGAATAATACAGCCTGAAATTTGTCATTAGTCCTTTTAATTTTTTATTTTACGAAAGTACGGAATCTTTAACATTTCATAGCTCCGACGAAATAATGAAAACAAGAAAGAGGATAAACAAGCACTGAAAATAATAAGCACTAGCAGTGGTAGGATGTCATCAGATCAATTGTAAATATTACAAGAGAAGACGAAACTTGTATGAAGAGTCGCATATATTGGAAGTAGAATCCCTGGATCTATGTGAATGATAAATTACTACTTGCTGACCTTTCAAACTGGTATTAAGTGCCGGAATGTCAATTCCTCTGCAGGGTCATTTTGGGTAAGTAGGCCTACAGTACAGTGGTACACAAACTCAAACCACTACACTACTATTACTACACAGCACTGATCCGAAACTGAATGTAAGTTTAAGAGTTTAGCGAAAGTGCACTCGGTATATCCAGTTGTAAGTTACGGTACCGTAACCAACAATTTTCAGTAATAGATCCCAATAGTCTAGTTTTACTTGTACTCTACTCAGGCTCTACTAGTTAACTAGGCTCTACTTAGCAGTTAGATACTTTGGTAAAAAATGTAAACATTTTTTAAAAATAAACCAATGGCACAGTTGAATAGAGCTAATTTTAAACATAATTATAACACCAAAATCATATTTTTAGCTGTTGTAGTTTTAAAGTTATGAATTTTTAAAGTACGACTTGGTTTGTCCTTTTTTAACATAGACTGCATCTCCACATTCTGTGACCTCATTCCACTGATCGCGTCATGCGCAATGACTATATAGTTTATATAAGGCAATGCATTCCCTTTTCACTAAAATACTGTTTAGGGTCGACTTATTTTAAACTTTCAACTTTGGCACATGAATAATTAATAAATGCTTTCCCTGACCAATGGTTTAATAGCTTTTGCACACGGCAAACTCTTATGAATGAAACTCTGAGATAGTACTACAACGTAGCCGTTATGCAAGTGGCTGTGAATGGTTGCCAATGACAACGTGTTGCACAGGGAAAATTCTGATCATTTATATTATGGACTCTGCAGGGTTTTTAAAGCTCAAATTAAAACATTTCCAGTTTAAATGTCTTCAAAATGCATTCTGAAACACAAAATATAAAATATTTTGATGTATATAGTGGTAATAATTAAATATTTCCTAAGTATCGGCAACTTCCGCCATTAAAAAGGGGGCGTGGCCCAAGCCATGTCGAAATTAGGCTGAGCCACCTTATGGTGATATGGGTCACTGTGACAAGTGTAACAAACGTGGGACACGACCTACATCAATGAAACTTGGCACAGATATAGATCAATATCTAATGCTCATACAGATTTAATCAAAAAGGACCTTATCTTATTATTTCACAAAAAATTTTGTATGCGAAGATGCCTTATATATACCAAAGATTTTCAAAATAAAGGTCGATTGAAAAAAGCAAAATAGCTGGCTAGAAATGTAGGCCAAGATGTCTTCCAAATTATAAGGCCGGAAACGGAACTCAAATATATGTGGAAAGAACTAATTTAATAATAAATAGACACACACATCGGAAAATTAAAAACTCGGATTTTTCGGCGCCGACGCCCATTTCCGATACAAAAAAAATAGTAGTCTCCCTTCTTTCATCGAAGTATCTACTCTACTAGTGAACTAGGCTCTCTGCTTTTATGGCTTACTTATACTTATGTGTGTCACTTCTCTAAATACATAAAGCAGTAAAAGAGTAGGCCTAATCATAGTTTTAGTAAATCAGGAGAATAAGAATGGCTCGGCTGATATAGGCCTTGCCTTAAAAATTACCACTTCAGCGACGGCTATTCAAAAGTACTGTTTTTTTTGGGTCTGTAGTGCTATTTCACTGGAAATAAAACCGTGGAGAGAGGGGCACTGAATTTTCAGTGGCAGTGGCCTAGAAAGAGAGAGTGGACGCTGTTGTCTTGATGAAGTGCCAGACCAAAGTACGATCACTTTACAGGAGTGCATAGAGAGATATATTCTACCCGGTTCACATATTGTCTTGGATGAATGGGCAGCTGATGCAAAAATAAATAATATGAAAACATGGTAAATAAATGTAAATCAACAAAACTTCATTGATAAAAATGACGCCTTTCACTGGTATCCACACACAGATTGTAGAAAATATGTGGATGCAAGCAAACTGAAAAGACAGTTTGGCACCAGCTGTGCTCTTATCACTTCTTATTCTCTTCATTGTTCCCTATTCATGAATAATTGCTGCTTCCCAGGGCTCAATTTTTTATTGTGGCAATTCACATGTGCAATAAAATTGACACTTTCTTTTTTCGCCCTTTTGGCAACAACATACTGTTGACACCATGTTACAAACTAAATCTATTAAAATGTCTATCAAATGTCTGACAGTGTGCAGTACCATAATTTAAAAAAACAACAAAAGACACAACTGTTCTTCTCTTTCTCTTCTTTTTTTATGTTCTCTCATATTAAATATCTGAGCGATCGCCAACAATAAAGTTGCTGCATTGAATATTTCCATGCTGCACTAATTTTTTTTTTATTGGCAATAAAATCAAAATGATCCATCTGCATGTAACTCAACTATAATTATCCAAAAGAAAACGGCCAATGGCATCAATATCAATGAGCAATGATCAATGGGGAAAGGAATGAAGCAAATTGTTAAAAGTGTAACATAGGAAACAACAGGATTTAAACAGAAAGGGAAAATAACAGGATGGTATGGCGCAGAAGGAAAGAGGCTCTGCTGATTATGCTGCATATGGAGACAAGAAGAACACAGCAAATATTAAATGAAACAAGAAGGGTGGCTACCAAAGTTTGTAGAAAGAAAAAACTTGAAAAGTAAAACATAGTATAGATGGAAGAGTTGGCAAAAGAAAGAAATGTTAGGGGAATGTAACTTAAGATAAAGTATGTAAAGAGCTGCTTTCAAGCATGATCACACATCTGTGAAATTACAGATGGAGAACTGATCACAGAGAGTAGAAGGGTACTTGAGAGATTGGCACAACACTTAGAAGGGATGCTTAATGGAGGAGCCAATGAGGATTATACTCTACCTCAAGGAGGACCGGACCCATTGGTCAACCAACCAACATTGAATGAACTAAAAGATGTGATCTTTACCTCGAAAAATAACAAAGCCCCAGGAGAAAACCTTGTCACTGCAGAACTGATAAAACTAGGTGGAAATGAACTGCATAGGTAAATACACAACCTCATATCTAGAATCTGGCAGGAAGATTTAATCTGGATTACTCAAATTTTAGAGGAATCTCCTTTCTTAATGTAACTTATATATCCTCACTAAACTAATACCTAGAAAACTAGAAAGGTATAGTGAATAGATCCTAGGGGACTATCAGTGTGGATTCCCTCAGAATAGATTAATCACTAATCATATCTTTACTATCAGATGTCTTCTGGAGAAATGCTATGAACACAACACCATACACCAACTATATGTGCACTACTTATAATAGTGTAGACAAAAAATATCAGTATAATGCACTACAGGAATGTGGAGTCCCTAACAAATTTACATGACTTATACATATGACGATGGCTAATTCCAAAAGTGAATCAAAGGGAGTTCCTGATAAATCAGGGCCTCAGACAAAGAAACTCACTATTATGTATCCTGTACAACAGCAAATCAGACATTGGAGACTCACTATTATGTATCCTGTACAAAAGCACATTAGAAAAAGTAATGAGAGACATACATGTAAGGATAAGTGAAACCACCACAAAATACTTCCAGAGAAGCATTACGGAACCACAACCATCAGTAACTTTATACAGCCAACCATTGCAGTACCTGGCATATGCTGACAACATAGCTCTACTGGGCTGAAACTGCAATGATATCATTTTATATAGCCAACCATTGCAGTACCTGGCATATGCTGACAACATAGCACTCCTGGGCTGAAACTGCAATGATATCATTTTATACAGCCAACCATTGCAATACCTGGCATATGCTGACAACATAGCTCTACTAGGCTGAAACTGCAATGATATCATTTTATATAGCCAACCATTGCAGTACCTGGCATATGCTGACAACATAGCTCTACTGGGCTGAAACTGCAATGATATAATTAAAATATTCAAGGAACTTGTAGATGCCTCACTTAAAGCTGGTCTGGAGCTAGGTGAAGTGAAGGTAAATGTGGTATCATTATGAAACATGCATACTGGTGAGAACATAAGAATAAGCAATCACATCCAGGAGCTGCTATAAAGGAGCACAATGAAATAATGACAACAATGAAAGATAACTGGAGGCAACCGCTCTTATTTCAGCCAACAAAAAAACTCACTAGGACATCAAAGAAGGCCATCTACACCACTATCATAGGACCAGTTGTAATTTATGCAATTTACCAGAAAAGTAGAGAACCTGCTTTTCACAGATAGGAATATATGGGAGGTAGTAATATGGGAATTATTACTTATGTAATATACAGAGTATTGGGACCTAGAGAAAACTAGTCAGTGAGAAGAGAGCAAGGAGGAAATAAAGAAATGGTGACAGTTGATTCACAGTATAGATGTAAGAGTAGCGTGATAACACTTATCAAGTAAAGAAGTTTACAGAGAAGATAGTATTGAAATACATAATCTGATACATTCCGTATTGAAATACATAATCTGATACATTCCAAGTGTTTTTGGATTTAGTAGGTTCGGCATGAGTATTTGCTTGTATTTCAAGTATTAACTATTATTATTGTGATCCTGTGCAATAAAGTATTAGTCACTATTATTAATCATTTGAACCACTAGGCCTCTGTTTTGATTTACAAGACATTGTGCCTGTGACAGTGGTCAATACATGGGGGAGATATATCAATTGTTCAAAGACCCACCTATTGTTGCAACAGTGAAAAAAGTTAGAGTGGGCTAGAGGATGCCAGATTGTAGAGCAGCAAAAGTGATCCACAGGCAGAAACCTATGGGCAGACGGCTCACCGGCTGACCAAGACTGAAAAGGAGTGATGATGTAGTGATGGAATTACACCAGCTGGGTGTCCATGAATGCTAGTGGAAGCCATGGATCAATGAAAATGGAAAGATGTGGTAGAGCCCTACATGGGCTATAGTGCCACTGGTGATAATGTCAGAATGGAAGGATGTGGTAGAGCAGGCCAGGGCCCCAGTAGTGCCACTGATAATAACACCTGCATGTAATAATAATAATATCTGAAGCAAAAAGGTCAGCATTAATGAAACTGAGTAAATAATGAATGCTCTTTGGTTATTAATGTTACCACATACCCTATGTACTCAACCTCTGAAATCTGTTCATTATTGTAATGACAAATCCATTATTTCACTTAATACAATGTGCATTTTTTTTTTTTTAAATGCATAAATTAACAAGTATTAAAGACGCACATTTTTTACTGGCAGTGCAGTCCATATTCTAGTTCGTTTATAGTTATTTAGTTATATCATAGTATGATAATCCTGTAAAAAGGGTCAAACGAACTCACATTGTCAAATAGTTCTTAAATTGATAATTCAAAAACTACTTAGGCTAATTTATGTTTGATTTATTTAGTTCTATAAACCTGTATATTTTTTATAATTAATTTTTTTTTGCGTAACAGCTAAGGCTACCTTCAATGATTCCTCCCGAACATGTGGGGAAGGGAGAATTCATCATCATCATCATGTCCCTTAGTCCTTGGACCGTTGGGGCGCCACAGATGACATGTGAATGGCGTACTCTAATACTCTACCCATATTGAATTATGTTAAGGGCACTTTGCATTCTAACAATCGCATAATATGCTTATGGTTGTCTCGCTCTACCATTTGCTGGCCAGAATTGAAATGGATATTATTTTTATTTAAATAAGGATTTTTTAACAAAGATTTTTTTTTAAATTTTAGATTTTTTATTATTTTATTAAATTTTTAAAGGGTTCCTTAAGATTTTAAATTTTTATGAAGATGAAACATAATGTCGTTAATATTAATTAAATCAATTACTTTGATTTAAATTGGATTTTAACATACTGATTTAAATTGAAGTAAAATAATATTACAATAATTAATAAAATCTTTATTAAATCCATAAAAAATGGATTGTCATACTTATATTATAATCTCCATCTAATCTATATTTGAATAAGAATTTCAACTCAGTTTCAAATTCACACATACAAATTATCAATGTCATAATATTGTCATTCGTCAATGGGATTCAATTCCACCCAAGTCTTCTGAAGAAATAATTTGAATAGAAAAAACAAATTTGCCAGCATTTTCAACCCCAAGTCTATTTCTAATTTCTAAAAATTGAAAAGTTTATTGAATAAAAATGAAATTTATCATGATAAAATTGTGCCATTATAATTATAAATTAAGAAATAATATATTGTGTGAATGATAATACATGAACTCAAACAGAATTTGTTAGATAAATAAATTTCATTAAAATCACTTTAAATCATTTTATAAATTTAAATCCTGATTTTTATCGGTTCCATTTAAATCATGATTAAAATCAGTTTTAATCATCGATTTAAACCGGTTAATTAAAATGACATCAACACCGATTTTTAATCCCCAGATCTGTCTATAAACAATGCTTGAAGGGAAGGAGAACCTCAGGAAACTTGATCCCTTTGGTTCACTCAAGGCAATCCTCCTTCTCAGCTGTTTTAGCTTACAATAAGGGAAACTCTACACTTTGTGTCTGCAAGAATGGAACGGTGCATGAGAACATACTCAGCCAGAGACAGCTGGGACGTCTTCATGTCAAACAGTTCCATCATCTCAGAAAGCAGAGAACAAATCATACTTTTAGAAAGGCGTACCCGAGACCCCTGCTGACAAAAGATGGAAGTTTAAATGTTACCGGTCGCAGAGAGTTTGGAGGTCTTGTTAGAGTAGTTGGAAGTCTGTTGAGAATTCGGTATCTTGTGCTGTTTGGTACTGCGGGCGGTGGCTATGCAGCTAGTCAGGTACAGCTTCATTTTATGTTAATTTAGTACCCGCAGCACTAATATAAATATAATTTTGATATCAAGTCTGTGAACAGGTAAAAAAAAAATTATCTATGAAAAGAAGCACAATTGTTTGTATTGTTTCAATACATAAAATAATTTTTTAATCTCTACAGCAAGTGGAGAAGATTAAAGGATATATTCCAGACTTGGAATGGATGAAAGAATATGTTCCTGATCGTGAAAGAGTTAAGGAATTCATTCCAGACTGGAGAAGTTGGCCAATAAGAGAGAAGGCTGTTGATACATTCAGGAATGTCAAAGGTCAAATTGCTGAGGTTATGCCGGAAAAGGTATATACATTTTTTTCCATTATTGTTATCTTTTTACAATTAAATTTAAAGCATGATAACAGTTTGAAATAATGACTTTTGAGAATGAAAGATTAAAACCTAAATAACATGGGAAAAAAAAAAGTCACTTGTCATTTACTTGGCAAATCAGTAGACTACCCATTCACCATCATGATACATTTAAAAATAAATCAAAATGTGTATATTGTAATTTATAAAAACATGTTGAAAGAAACCACTATAAAATTTAGTGTTGACACTAAATTGATAAAGAAATGGTTAGATATTTATTTATAGACACTAAATTGATAAGGAAATGGTTAGATATTTATTTAAAGACATTAATTGATAAGAAAATGGTTAGATATTTATTTAAAGACACTAAATTGATAAGAAAATGGTTAGATATTTATTTATAGACACTATATTGATAAGGAAATGGTTAGATACTTTTTAAGCAATACTTTGGAATCCTATTTCAATGCGTTTTTGTGGGTAGTGTATTGGGAGTGTGGTTATTTTAAAGCCTCATTGGGAGTGTGGTTAATTTGAAGCCTCTTTGGGAGTGTGGTTCATTTGAAGTCTCACCCCTGAGTTAGGAAATTTCTTATCTAGCTTTATGATAGTGGTAGGACAGCCTTGATAGGTAGCCAAGTGGACAGCCGTGTTAGGTAGCCAGGTGGACAGCCCTGTTCGGTAGCCAGGTGGGCAGCCCTGTTTGGTAGCCAGAAAGAACTCAGACTACAACTAAAAATCTCCACTGAACGCTGACCAGGGCAAAGGTAGCCTGTCAAAATGAGAAATATTGGGTTAACTTGGTGCAAAATTGTGCATGTTCTAAATCAGGAATTATTTGAAAGTGCCGCAATGAAAAAGAAAATGTCTCAAAGCTGTGGGAAAATAATGTATTTTTTAAAATCTATTAGATCTGACCAGAAGAAAACGTCCCTAAGCTTTAAAAAAATCATTTTTATAAGATCTGACCTAAATGAACCTTGAAATGTTTCCAAGGGCTGGTTGAAAAAACATTTGCAAGATGTCCCAAGCCTTCAGGTCAAGTTACAGGAACTAAAAGAGAAAGTCAAAGCCAGTCTTCCAACAGATATTTCGACAACCATTATCGAAGGTGTGTGATTGATCAGCAGAGTTAAATTAAAGCTGTTTTTAAACTAAAATTATTCATTTATCTTTATTCAGTGGCCTGATTGAAGAATTTTTGCTGAAAGTTTTAACCAAAAAAAAAATCGGACAGAATTATGCCACCTTTAGACTGGCATAGTATTCAAATGGGTATGGAGTCAGAGAATTTTAAAAAATAAAAGTAAATTGAATGATTTTGACAATCTTAAACTGTCAGGAAAATGTTAAGTTTATTGTATGTTACCACTAATGGTGATAAATATAATAAAAAAAATTTTTTTTAAATTTCTGTAATGGAACACAATCATTCTTTTTGTTGACATTAACAAATTTTTACAATCACTAGTTCGGATTTTTCTAGAGTTTTGTTTTTTAATTTTTTAAATTTGAGTTTTCCCATTATTTATGCTTGTTTAAATATACTTTTAAGTAACATTTTGCGTTGTTTTTTTTTTCTGTCATTTAATGCACAAATATATTTTGAAAGTCAGAAGGATTTTAATATAAAGGAGCTTATAAGCTCAATAAGATCACAGTAAAAAAAAAAAGTTAGTATTGCAACATGATGATGTTTGTTCTCTTTGCTTTTATATTTTCTTCTCCTGCCAGGCCTGAGTATTGCCAAGATGATTACAAATGCCCATGCCCAAGGTGTGTAGATTTCAAGAACAGCCTTTGTCATTTTTCTCAGTTCTTTGTATTTATCAACTTGGTTTCGTTGATTCTTCTTATGGTAGTTATGTTGGGTCGGAAGTTGATCAGCGGCAACAAAATGTTTATCCTATCGAGGACAACACAGTGGTTCTCAAAAAAATATAAATAATTTAAGACAGTTCTTGTAATTAATTTAAATATATAATGAAAGTCTTGTAAAGATTGTGACTAGATGAAAGGATTGTTTTAATTTAAAGAGATGGGTTGTCAATACAAAAATATACATAATTAGCACAATTAATTCAATTTTCCTGAAGTTATTGCAGTGCATGTTCACATTGAACATGACAAGTTCTGGTGATATTGAGCTATCCGTCTATATTAAAACATTGACACCCACAACCTTCACTGGACACATCACTATTTAAGATCTGTTTTTGTGTGTTAGTCTTTCTATCAATAAGAAGTGCCAAACAATTTTTGATGTAATCCTCACCTGTAAATGGCATGGCTTATTGACTGGAAGGTTGTGGAGATTATCCTAATACACGATAGAAACATTTCATGACACTTGGGATCAATGGTTGTGGTCTGCACAGCCATCGTGGCGGCGGCCACATTTCAGGTGCCCGTCTTTCTGGTTTTAAATAAATGGAATTTTTAAAAATACAAATAAATTAGGGATGTGGCCTCTTTAAAATGTTGGTTGGACTATACACACACTGAAAAAATACCAATTTTTGTGTCACTAAGCTGTAGATCTTGACAGTTGTGGTATTAACCACCTTTAAACTGCAGTTCATAATATTGGCCAAAAAGAGAAAGGCTGGTCAACTGAGGTTTTTGTTTTTTTTTTGTAAAGAATCTGCTGGTTGAAGATAAGGATTGGCTATACAAGAACTGAATAAGATGAAATGTCCACAGTGATTGGTTAGCTTGATATTCTTGCAATCTGCACACCATGGAGATAGATGTAGATCTTTGATATCTACGTCTTTCCACCAACATGTGCCATATATAACATTACGTGCGCCATAGATAACATTACGAAGCGTTGTTTACCAATTTGTGTCATTGTTAACCTTTCAAACAAATTTGTGTTTGTTTTGTATCATGGACAAGTCTATAAGAAATTAAGATAAATAACCAGTTTCATGCACGCCAGCTAATGTTACTGTCAATATTGTCTTGCTACAAGTCTAGAGACTCGCAAATGTAACTGTCAATATTGTCTTGCTACAAGTCTAGAGACTCGCTAATGTTACTGTCAATACTGTCCTGCTACAATTCTAGAGACTCGCAAATGTTATTTTTACGCTCATTCCTCCCAACCCCCCAATTTTCCTACTTATACTTACAATGTTTCATTTCTAAGTAAACCCAGTAAGTAATATGTTAAGGTGTATGTTAAGTTGTATGTTACAGAAACAAATAATTTAATACCTTATTTTTCTTATCTCCAATGAAAAGCCTGAAAGCTGCATCAATAACATTTCTTTATACAGACCTTTTTCTTGTTCAAAAATGTCATCAAACAAATATAAACAATTTGGGGTAGAGATTTAATTTTGGAGGCTCAATTTAATTTTTTTTCTTTTTGGGGAAAATAAGGTGAAAATAAGGGGATTATTAAATAAATCTACTGTGACTATAGGATCTGTCTATCATTTAGTCCCTTACTCAATTTTCTGATGGAAAAAAAATTCATATTAAACATCATTTTATTTTATTTTTTTTTATTATTGTCCACACCAGGTTCTCACTAGTGTTAATATAATCTACTGACGCCTTGAACTTGAACTATTTCTTTTTACGATTGTCTTGATAAAGCAATATAATATTTATTTTTATTTACAGTACTGAATTTATTTACAAGTATTTATACTTTTATAATATTTTATCCCTGCCAACTATTGTACAATTTTAGATTAAAATTTATATAAACATTGCAGATACAGATATCTGACAATAACAATACACCAAAGCACAAGTCATTAGGCGTACAGGCAGTGTGAAGCTAATAAAGCCACATAAAAAGCTTAAAACAAGTTGTAATTCGATAAAGCTTCAAAAATATTGTTTGAATACTTGTTTTGTGTTTGTATTTCTTGTTCACCCCCTGAGCTGTCAACCATTTCTATTTTTCTCAAGAACCATAAACCTTCTCTATGTTATTGTTCTAAATAGAATTATTTCTTCAATATGTCTCCCCCCAATGTTAAATACAAAGTATTGTCAGCTGATATTTAAATTATTCCAAATTGAAAGTTTAACCTCAAAATGTAAATAAATATTTAGTGTGTGTTTAATTTGATTATGCATTTGTTTCAGAATCAGATGCCGTTTCTTTTAATGTGGCGGCGGCCAGAAGTGGCATAACATCTCCTTCATCCGAGGATTTGAGCAAGCTGGTCAGTATCATCTGTTAATTAAATGTTGGAGGAAATAGTGGTGCGCGGTGTGTTGAGGCTTGCAATGAAAACGTTTAGTTTAGTTTCAATTGCCCTTTCTTTTCATTTCAGGCCTTTACATATCTTGTTCCGCTATTCCCTTCACAAGACTTGAATTCACTTACTAATCTGTTTTTAAATGTTGAATCTGAAAATGGGTTAATGGAAATTTTGTTGAAGAAAAATTGGTCAAACAGAAATTTGGTATATCTGAGGATTGGTCAAAATGAAGATTTTTAAAAAATAGAAATTTGTTCAAGCTTTTAATATTTTTTTTGTTGTTGTTACGTTTTATAGATGCAACTTAGAATGAGGTTTGTTAAAACGGAAATTTGTTTTGATTTTTTTTTTTAAATGCATTTACAGCTGTTGGGTCAAACTAAGAGTTTTTTAAAAATGATATTTTTACTTTTGTTATTAAGTATTAGAGGTGCCAGTCAGCTATGCGGAGATGTTTTCAAACAAAAAAGTTTGTTTGAACGGAAATTTGTTAAATAAATAAAAAAATGTTGTTAAAAGCCTAAGAGATGTGAGTGAGAGAAACTGGGTGTCTTGCTTGAACAGATATTTTTATTACCGAATTTTGTTTGAAATTAAAACAAGGTAAAAGATAATAAAGGTAATAAATGGTATCCACCCGACAGGTAATGGTTTCAACGTGACAGGTAGTGGTATCAACCCTATGGGTAGAGGTATCAACGAATTTTTATACTTGTTATAGCTGTGTTTTCAGAAGAAATGTCCATATAATTGTCACAGTAAAGCTGTATCGTCCAAATAAATGTCAGTGTTTAAACACTCCTATGTAAAAAAAAATATGATTGACTCAGAGACCAAACTTGTATTTCTTAGGGTTTCAGCCTTGCAGAGGTAAATTAGTTGCTTTTCTTTGTTTCCCAATTATTGTTAAACTACATTTAAAAAAAAATAATAATTTGCTTTGTAATGAAGATCTTTTTAGTCATTGCTTCTTTAAGATGTTGTATGTTGTAGTGCTTACATTAAGAAGGAGTAACTTATGTTTGTTTATTTCATCATTTTGCCTGATCTTGTATTGTCAAACTGGTCTTAATATTCACACTTCTCTGTTCTTTGATACAATAACTATTAAATGTCAAGAACCTAAAACTTGATTCGAATAAAAAAGAAATTTAAAAAACTAATTCTTTGAGCAGGAGTCAAACCTAGCCTCCAGCATCTAGTACGATGTAGGATGCCAGGAGTAAAAAATAAAAAAACTAATTCTTTGAGCAGGAGTCAAACCTAGTCTCCAGCATCTAGCACGATGCCAGGAGTAAAAAATACAAAAACTCAGATAAATTCAAATAATTTTCCCTTTCATGACAATGGGTTATTTCTATTGCGACACATCATTTACTCATGAGGTAACATTTCTACCTGTCTTATTAAATGATGGGGTAACATTGCTACCTGTCATATTAAATCATGGGGTAACATTGCTACCTGTCTTATTAAATCATGGGGTAAAATTTCTACCTGTCTTATTAAATCATGGGGTAACATTTTTACCTGTCTTATTAAATCATGGGGTAACATTGCTACCTGTCTTATTAAAACATGGGGTAACATTGTCTACCTGTCTTATTAAATCATGGGGTAACATTGTCTACCTGTCTTATTAAATCCCGGGGTAACATTCCTACCTGTCATATTAAATCATGGGGTAACATTTCTACCTGTCATATTAAATCACGGGGTAACATTTCTACCTGTCATATTAAATAATGGGGTAACATTTCTACCTGTCATATTAAATCATGCGGTAACATTTTACTTGTCATATTAAATCACGGGGTAACATTTCTACCTGTCATATTAAATCATGGGGTAACATTTCTACCTGTCTTATTAAATCACGGAGTAACATTGCTACCTGTCTTATAAATCATTGGGTAACATTGCTACCTGTCTTATTAAATCATGGGGTAACATTTCTACCTGTCTTATTAAATCATGGGATAACATTGCTACCTGTCATATTAAATCCTGGGGTAACATTGCTACCTGTCTTATTAAATCATGGGATAACATTGCTACCTGTCTTATTAAATCATGGGGTAACATTGCTACCTGTCTTTTTAAATCATGGGGTAACATTGCTACCTGTCTTATTAAATCAGTTTGGATAAATCCTTTATATTTAGTACCATCTTTAGTACCATCTTTAGTACCATCTTTAGTACCATATTTAGTTTTGCATGTGTGCATCCACTTTATGTACCATGATTGTATTTTTTTAGGGTTTACCCTTTCCTGAGGTAACATTGTTGTTTTTTAATGTTATCAGTTACCTTTATCTTGTATTTCAAATATGTTTTATGAGTTTTATGTATTATAGTCTAACGTTTGACAATTGATCAATAAATTATTATTTTATAATAATACTTTATATAATTGTATATTTCTCATCCACATACTTTTGTACCACATAGTAGTCATGTACTCTCATGCTATATTTGAAACAACATAGCTATCAAGCACCCTTTTTGCTTTATTTTAAACAACATAGTTCTCATGCACTCTCATGTCATGCTATATTTCAAACAACATAGTTCTCATGCACTCTCATGTCATGCTATATTTCAAACAACATAGTTCTCATGCACGCTCATGTCATGCTATATGAAATTTTGAGTCATTATGCAGGCTTGAACATTTGGGAGATAAATTCACTTTGTAAGAAAAGTTAATAATCTGCTCCTTGAACGACATCTCTAGCTTAAAATCATACCCACCTATTTTGGTATTGCTCTTAAAATCCTAACTGTTTAGTCTAAAAGACACACAATTATGGCAAAGCTTTTATTAGTGACACAATAAATTAAAACAATTGTTCTAAAAGAAGAGGAAAAAAACAGCTCATACTATAAGTTACTATAAATATCCATAAGTTCAAGTAGTCTGTGCAAATATGTTATGTTATGTTAACAGATGAAAGGATTTTACTGTTTTGTCTCTGATGTTAACTTTTAATATGCTTGTTTAAGCTTTTATTGGTCCAACCCACTTCTAACTGCTATATGTTGAGACATTTGTTTCAAAATTTCTATTAAAGCTGCAGTCTTGCCTTACATGTGAAAATGAGAAACTCTACACCGAATCAGTTGAGATAAAGGTAAAATGTGGCTGTTGAATCTCACAATCTTGAAACTACAGCTGACAATGATACATTATTCAGAGCGGATGAAATGGCAATAGGATTTATGAACAAAATGAATTACACCAAAACATAAGCTTGCACTATTGTGTATTCCAAAAAAAATATAAGCTTGATTTATAGTGTATTCCAATGAAACAAAAGCTTGACCTATGGTGTATTCCAATAGAGTTAGACTGAGACAAAGAAAACCCATAAAACATAAATTGTAAGCATATGTTTAAAAAAATTTTTTTTTCTAACCTCTGATTAAAAATAAGCATCGGCATATCTTTATAAATATTGTTAACAAACTTTTCCTCCCGCTCTTTTAAAAAAAATTCATTCAGTGGTTTTTCTCCCTTGGTTGTTTTTATGTTTTTCTCCCTTGGTTGTTTTTATGTAGAAACAAAAAAATGTGAAATTTTGAAGTTATTCGAGGATCTTTAAATTTTTATTTATTCAACTGTCTGGAAAGCATTGTCCCTATACAAAACTTAAAAGAAGTTAGTAAAAAAAACAAAAAAAAAACACTTCCAAGAATATGAAACAAATAATGTATTTCATGCTGTTAAGTAAAATGTACTTTAAAATAGTGTGTCTTTCACGAAGCAGTTTACTTCTTTATAGCTAACTAATTGCATGGGTTTAGGGGATAGGATAAGTGAAATTGAATGGGTTTAAGGGATGGGATAAATGAAATTGAATGGGTTTAAGGGATGGGATAAGTGACATTGTATGGGTTTAAGGGATGGGATAAGTGACATTGAATGGGTTTAAGGGATAGGATAAGTGACATTGTATGGGTTTAAGGGATAGGATAAGTGACATTGAATGGGTTTAGGGGATAGGATAAGTGACATTGAATGGGCTTAGGGGATGGGATAAGTGACATTGTACGGGTTTAAGGGATGGGATAAGTGACATTGTATGGGTTTAAGGGATAGGATAAGTGACATTGTAATGGTGTAGGGTTAGGATAAGTGACATTCTATGGGTTTAGGGATTAGGATAAGTGACATTGTATGCAAAAAGGGGATATGATAAGTGACATTGAATGGGTTTAGGGGATGGGATAAGGGACATTGAATGGGATAAGGGACATTGAATGGGCTTAGGGGATGGGATAAAGGACATTGCATGGGCTTAAGGGATGGGATAAGTGACATTGAATGGGATAAGGGATATTGTATGGGCTTGGGGGATGGGATAAGGGATATTGAATGGGATAAGTGACATTGAATGGGATAAGGGACATTGATTGGATTTAGGGGATGGGATAAGGGACATTGCATGGGCTTAAGGGATGGGATAAGGGACATTGAATGGGATAAGGGACATTGTATGGGCTTAAGGAATGGGATAAGGGACATTGTATGGGCTTAAGGGATGGGATAAGTGACATTGAATGGGATAAGGGACATTAAATGGGATAAGGGACATTGATTGGGTTTAGGGGATGGGATAAGGGACATTTGAAATCAGTTGTATACCTGTTGCCAGTCATCACTCACAGAAATGACAGTATGTATCAATGCAGTAATATTGAATGGATTTTCATTATCACCGCAACAGAATGAAAACGAGTCCTTGTACACTGAGGATATTGAGGTATAGATGTCAGTGATTTACATCACACCTGGTGTCTATAGTTGAAACCACTTATACCACTTATGTCCATGTGTTTGTTGCTGACTTTTTATTTAACTTGTCCTGTCAAAGTTTTACAGTACCATTTGTATATAATTCACCAATTCTGTTTCCTGTATTATTTCTTCAGAAGTTAAATGCATTGATCGTTGACAATTTGTTTGTGTTAAAACCATGAAATATTTCATTTGATGCCAAGATGTTCATTTGTATTTCACTGTTGGCAAGCTATTCATTAGTGTTCATTGTTGTCATGCTGAGAAGCCACTAAGTGGTTTCATTAAGTACATTTGTCCTAAATCCTCAAATGAAACTTTTAGGTTTTTTTTCACCCTGAACATAACTTTCAAATTCGAGGTATTAAAATCTTTTTGAGAAACATATAATAAAAATCGCACAAATATCTCTAAGTGATGTTATAATCTTAAAGATTGGGTAGTAAATTTTAAGACCATTCTGGATGCCCTCACCCACCACACATACTAGTGAACTGCCGATATCTGTACCACATTTAGCATGTTTCTCTTTGATGCATTTATTTCTCAACAATACATGTGGACACATATGGACGAACACAAGGACATATACGGTGAGCTTCCGCAATTCTCAGACATGCCGAAATTTTCTGGGGTTCCCATCTTTGAGGAGAAGTCCATGGTGCGGGAAACACCACGTGAGGTTGTGGTGATCCCGCCAGAGGAAATTATTGTGGAGCCGCAACGTCTTAAGCCGTCCAGGTCTGTGGAATCTGTCCAAGCAGATGAACCATATCATTACGAAGAAGATCCCAGGGTAATCTGATGGAGACATTTCTTTTGTGTTTGGTTTATTCAAGGCATTTTAATGACCAGTTTTGATGATGATACCGATTCTCTTAATTTGAAGATTTCTATGTAATTTTGTGTTTGGTTTATTAAAGGCATTTTTATGACTTGTTGTTGGAATGATAAATACTATTTCTTGGAGTAATTCTATTTTCTGTTGCTTTTCAGTGTTTTTTATTTAAATAAATTTCATCTCATTATAATAGATTACACATGTTAGTTTATATATTTGTGTACATTTTTGTATACTGTGTATTTTTTTAAATGGTTTGTTAAATCTGTCATCTGTGTACATATGAAACTACGTATAGGTATTAAAATGTTTTTGTTTAATTTATCATCTGTGTACATATGAAACTATGTATAGTCATTAAAATGTTGTTGGTTTCTAAGTTTTTTTGTGATGTTGAGCATGTAAAAAAAGCAATCAATCTTGAATTAGTTCAACAGCAGCAGCCATCGTCTTGAGTTTCATTTTTAGTTAAGTATGGAAGTCAAAGAATATTTATCTCTGGAACTCATTCCAAAACAGTTTTGGACGTGTTGTTTCATAGCTGTGTTATGTTATATGAATAAATACACATTATTTGTATGAAATCTTCTCCCTCAGGTTACAAGGCAAAAGATACAAGAGGAAGTTATGGAAATTCAGGTAGAACTTAAGTGATTAACATTACACAAAATAAAGGTGTTGGCAATTGTAGATTGGGGTACGTTAGTAAAACTCTTTTCTTTTTAACCGCAGAGTACCATCACCAGTGTAGCTCTGCTTTGTGATTTTACGCATGGGGTAGTCATTTTAGTGAAAGCCGGCCAGGTAAAATGTTTACATTTTCACAAGTCCATTGTTTTGTTTCAATTTATTTTAATGAAGCTTCGATACCAAAAAGAAATTGAGCGTCTGGAAAAAGACAACAGAGAATTGAGAAAACAGCTGCTTCTGAAAGAACTCAAGTCGGGAGGAAAAACCAGATCAATGAAGGTATCAATTTTTATAAATATTTAGTCTTGTTGCAACTCGAGAAAACTATTTGATGTCTTACGATGTAGGTGTGTCACTTTACTTAAGGACAATTGACTTGGCTTATTTAAAACACAAAAAAAAAACACATGTTCTAACAAGCGTAATTGTTGAAATCAACTTTTCTGGTTGGTGTTTTTTTATATTCCTTATATGAACATTTTTACATGAACATTTCTACATGAACATTTCTACATTAACGTTTCTACATTAATATTTCTACATTGAAATTTCTACATTGACATTTCTACATTAACATTTCTACATTAACATTTCTACATTAATATTTCTACATTAACTTTTCTACATTGACATTTCTACATTAACATTTCTACATTGACATTTCTACATTAACATTTCTACATTAATATTTCTACATTGACATTTCTACATTGAAATTTCTACATTAACATTTCTACATTGACATTGCTACATTGACATTTCTACATAAAATTTCTCCATTGACATTTCTATATTAACATTTCTACATTGACATTTCTACATTGACATTTCTACATTGACATTTCTACATTGACATTTCTACATTGACATTTCTACATTGACATTTCTACATTGACATTTCTACATTAACATTTCTACATTGACATTTCTACATTAACATTTCTACATTGACATTTCTACATTGACATTTCTACATGAGCATTGCTTCATTTACATTTCTACATGAGCATTGCTTCATTAACGTTTCTACTTTATCATTTCTACATGGACATTTCTAAATTAATATTTCTTCATTAAAATATCCACATTTATATCTCTACGGTAACATTTCTACATTAAAATTTCTATAATAAATCTTCATAATTTTTTTTTTTAATACTTCCACTTCCTTGAATTAGTTTATAATTATTTTATTTTTAATTCTTATTTTTTTTTTCATTTATTGCTTCATGTTTCTATATTTTATATTACAGAGGTCCCTCATAGACATGTACTCAGAAGTTTTAGATGAACTCAATCAGTTTGACTCCAGTTATAACACACAGGACAATCTACCAAGGGTAGGTAATCACTGGTCAATCTGCCAAGGTTAGGTAATCAGTTTGAATCCAGCTATAACACACAGGACAATCTATACCAAGGGTAGGTAATCAGTTTGACTCCAGCTATAACACACAGGACAATCTGCCAAGGATAGGTAATCAGTTTGAATCCAGCTATAACACACAGGATAATCTACCAAGGGTAGGTAATCAGTTTGACTCTGGCTTTAACACATAGGAAAATCTATACCAAGGGTATGTAATCAGTTTGACTCCAGCTATAACACACAGGACAATCTGCCAAGGGTATGTAATCAGTTTGACTCCAGCTATAACTCAGGACAATCTACCAAGGGTAGGTAATCTACCTCTAGGTTTAATGATTTACATTGGTGGTTTCCAAACTTTATGTAACTTTATAATAACAATTTTTTTTTAATGAATTATATACAACAAAGTCCTGAATTTTCATAAAATAATTTGAGCACCACAATTTGTGTCTTGCAGGTTGTCGTAGTGGGAGACCAAAGTTCTGGCAAAACAAGTGTTTTAGAAATGATTGCCCAAGCCAGGATATTCCCTCGGTATGGTGTAGTGTCATTACATTGTATTGGTATGGTTCTAGTGTCATCTTCATCATATTGCAGACCTGTTTACACTTAATGTACAATTTTGAAGTGCCTTTTACGATTGTAAGCTTAGATCTGTCGGGACTACGATTTTAAGAGAATGAGTTGAACATATTTACATTTTAGGTTGTTAGTTTTAGTCTTCTCTACATCCAGCAGTAAATTGATCGAGAAATACGATTGGCTGGGGACGATCTATAAAGTTATAATGTTTGCCCTGAGAGGGGAATGGAGTGGTGTTGATTTAGGAGACTTTGTGTACGGGTGGGGGGGGGTCTAAATATTTATGTCTATAAATTAACATCGCCACATTTTCTTAATGATAGTGTCAATGGTCAGTTGTTGATTTGTGTGTTTTCATAATTTATTATTATTAGCGTAGTCGCCCTAGTGACAATTTTAGTTAATTCAGGGCAACCCTTACACACTGAGGAATGAAGGGGTTGTCAATTATTAATATTTTCCCTACATATGCATATGGGGGGGGGGGTGGTCTCAACATAAAAACATACATTATTTTCTTTAAATACTCATCCTGAAACTCGGAAAGTCGAAAAATATATTTATTTCTCGAATGTTGTCAAAATATGGCACAATGTTTTGTAGGAATTATTGTCTTAATGTCATTAATGTTGCCATGTGTTTTTATAAATGATCTCACTAGATGTCCTCAGATAGTAATAAGTAGTAGAGGTGTACCAGTCATATTTAGTCCACCGTATGTCCAACGTGCCTGTGATGTATATTTTTTTGGGCCACGCCAGTGGTTTTAAAACGTCTGTGTCCCGACTTCCTTGCCAAATTCAGCTTTTCACCTGGCTTCCTGAGTTGAATTCTAACAAGCACACTTCCAAATAGCAAATACACATTCAAAATAAAAAAAGGGTTGGGTAAAATAAATGTAACACATATTTAGGTCCCTTAGTGACATAGAGTAACTGCCAACAGTAGTTAGACAAGGGGGGTTACTGTTTGCACCACAACCGAAAGATTGACATTGGATTTAAATGTGAGCACGCCACGGCAACGCATAGAGAAACTAAGTGGGGTGGGGGGCATTCAAAAAGTATGAGTGCAACAGGTGGGAGCGGGTTAGAAATTTTGACTTTCTATGTGTATGTACAATATAAATTGGCCCTCCCCGCGTTTGTTTGCTTTGGTGCTGTACTGTATGACATAAATAGATCAATTAGACAACAACAATTTGTGTCAATATAACAATATGAGGTAAGCTTTAATGATAATTTTACAGAATACAAAAGTATACGTTTCGGCACATGCATCAGTACAACAAAAAGAGAAATAAGTATAATTTAATTTACATAATATATATATACAGATATCATATCTAAAAAAGGGGGAGAAAAAATTGGAGTGGGCGAAAAAACCAGACAGAAGCAAAGTAAAGAAAAGTGTAAAGGAAGTGATTTGAGCAAAATTATAAAAACCAACAGGAAAAAAGACATGGCAGCTAGGTAAAATTGTGGATTTGGTTTATTCCATATGGAGACAACGTACCAAATCGTGTTATTAATTTATTCTCCAAGTATATCCTATTTTGTGACATAATTATTTATTACGGTTGAACCGTGATGAGTGCAAAAACTGAAAAAAATAGAGAATGCATTCTTCACTGTCCAGCGCATCAACATTAGATTTCAACCTTTGAAATGTATTGATCTGAATGATTTTTAATGCTCCCTCTACCTTTTAACAGGGAAAATGCATACTGGATATTGGTTCTTATTTTTAAATGTTAAAAAAATATATTTTTCCTAAAAGAAAAAAAATCAAAGGCTACTTGGTAAGGTTTTTTAAAAATAGTCCCCTAATTTGTTAATTAATTCTTATATTAATTTTTTTTAAATATGCTTATCTGACTTCGAGTTTGAACCATGTTAAATTTCACCAGTCGCTTAACTTTATTTTTACCAGTGAGATAATGTGATCAGCACGCTCACCTAAATATCAATGGACATCTATAGCAGATCAATGTCTGCAAAATAAAGTGATAGCAGATTGCAATGTAAACGTCAAGTGATAGCAGATTGCAATGTAAACGTCAAGTGATAGCAGATTGCAATAGAAACGTCAAGTGATAGCAGGTTGCAATGTAAACGTCAAGTGATAGCAGATTGCAATGTAAACGTCAAGTGATAGCAGATTGCAATAGAAACGTCAAGTGATAGCAGGTTGCAATGTAAACGTCAAGTGATAGCAGATTGCAATAGAAACGTCAAGTGATAGCAGGTTGCAATGTAAACGTCAAGTGATAGCAGATTGCAATGTAAACGTCAAGTGATAGCAGGTTGCAATGTAAACGTCAAGTGATAGCAGATTGCAATAGAAACGTCAAGTGATAGCAGATTGCAATAGAAACGTCAAGTGATAGCAGATTGCAATAGAAACGTCAAGTGATAGCAGATTGCAATAGAAACGTCAAGTGATAGCAGATTGCAATGTAAACGTCAAGTGATAGCAGGTTGCAATAGAAACGTCAAGTGATAGCAGATTGCAATAGAAACGTCAAGTGATAGCAGATTGCAATGTAAACGTCAAGTGATAGCAGGTTGCAATGTAAACGTCAAGTGATAGCAGGTTGCAATGTAAACGTCAAGTGATAGCAGGTTGCAATGTAAACGTCAAGTGATAGCAGATTGCAATAGAAACGTCAGACATCTACTTTTAGAAGTAACCTTTTTTGACACTAGCTTAACTCGATCCCACTAGTCTAGACACTGATGCAAGGGGTTACTGGGTACATATTATTGACTATCCTTATTTATTCACTCTTAAAATACTATATGGTATGATTTCGAGACTATATTATACAATTTTAGGAGTATGAGGGTAAACAGGTCTGATATTGGTATGGTGTAGTCTCATTTCATTGTATTGTTATTTATGTTATTATCAGTGTACATATTATCACTACACATATTTTATTTTCAATATAAACATCCTCACTATACACATCCTCACAATACATATTCTCACAATATCAGAATCTCAACCTCACTTCAACATAAAAAATTACCTTCTTACTAAATTTTCTAAATTAGCTTAAAATTTTCTTTCAGAAGAAACTTATGTCAAAGCTCATGTCAAACCATGCCCATATCAAAGCATGCTCATGTCAAACTTCATGTCAAACCATGCCCATGTGGAACCTCATATCAAAATATGCTCATGTCAAACCATGCCTATGTCAAACCGATTAAAATAACTTTATAACAAGCTATTAAATCTAGTGACCAATTATTAATGTTCTATCTGTGCAGGGGTTCCGGCCAGATGATGACGCGCTCACCTGTCAAAGTGACCTTATCAGAAGGGCCCTACCACGTTGCCCAGTTTCGAGATAGTGCGAGAGAATTTGATCTTACCAAGGAAGCTGACGTACGTACAAACAATGAAAACATTAATCTAGTGATTAGAACCTTAATGCTGAGATCATGTGACATGGGCCAGGTTGTAAGATTTTATTGGAGTGGTCTTAATGCTGAGATCATGTGACATGGGCCAGGTTGTAAGATTTTATTGGAGTGGTCTTAATGCTGAGATCATGTGACATGGGCCAGGTTGTAAGATTTTATTGGAGTGGTCTTAATGCTGAGATCATGTGACATGGGCCAGATTGTAAGATTTTATTGGAGTGGTCTTAATATTCTGACGTGTAAATCCCATTTCAGTTGGCAGCGTTGAGGAAAGAAGTTGAACTACGGATGAAGTCAAGCGTCCAGGCTGGTCAGACGGTCAGCAACAAGGTAAGCATTTAATGGTATTTAATATTCTGTATAATATGTTTGGGATACATTGTTTTAAATTATTTTATATGATTCACATTGGTGTAATTTACAGACCTGTTTACTCTTACGATTTTGGCGTAAAATGTACGATTTTGAGATGTCTTTTACGATTGTACGCCGAGACCCGTCAAAACTACGATTTTCAGAGAGCTGGTGAAAAAAAAATTTTCCGATTAAAATTCGTTTGTTGAAGTTTTAGCATTTTCCAATAAAAATCTGGCAGTGAATGAAACGAGAAAAACGATTGGTTGTAATTTTTTTTAAAGTTGGGACCATCCTTCATTGTATTATGTGCGCACTGAGAGGGGAGGTGGGGGCTGTTAATGAAGGAGATTTGCAGCACACGGGACACATGGGTAGGGGGTTGGTCGGAGTGCCAAAGGTTATAAAAATATCACCACAAAGTATCGTATTAATGGTGACGATTGTCATACTGTTGCTTTGTGTGTCACACTGAACTAGTTAGCTGCGTCACCGGTAATATTTATACTATTCACTGCCATCCCCTTTGACTGCTACCAAGCGTGTGACGTAGTTTTGTTCCCGGCGATTGTGAAAACGGAGAAAACTAGAGACGAGATGGTTTTTAAAATAAAATACATGATCCCACTGTTCTGCACTGGAACGTTGGATGTGGACATATTTTATAAGAGCTCATCAGCAGCATTAAAAAAAAAAATTGGTGGAACTCGCAAAGCAGTTCTTTACTCTCAGCGATCGTAATATGTCATTTTGGTATCACTACTAATACTGCCCCCACCCCACCCCTTTTTTTTAAACGGAAAAAATCAGACGGCGGCTCAATTTTTTCCCCAGTAATAAGAAGGGGGGGTGGTTCTGCCCGGTGGAAATAATTACGTCACCAGCACGGAAAGACGAATTACTGTTATCACTATGTCATGTTCAATTTTACAACTACAGGGATCTCTTTTATGGAAACACAAAGCATTAGTAGCTTATATGAGTAGGCCTATATGCTTACTGCGAAATATTGTAAATTTTTTTATAGCCTTAATAATAATACCTGTAATAATAATAATAAAAGGCCTAATTAGAATTCACAGATTTTCAGATGACAGTTGGCTTTATAAGAGACTGTCAGGATAATTATTGTATGCATAAATGTAGGTGCATTCTATTGACCCCCCCCCCATTAAATCTGTTGAACGCATCCTCAGCGCGTACGTAATACGTAATAGTTCGATGGCCCTTTGTTTGACGTAATAGTTCGATGGCGGGGGGGGGGGGGGGGGGAATATAAATATTTTATACAACTTTTTAATGTTTATTTTGCGTACCAGGTATGTTATACATGAATGTCCCGTTTCTCAAACAGCTTTGGCGTTTGAATTTAGCTACATTGACGGGTGTGCACATTGCCTGATTTTAATTTTACCATTAATGGAAGCAGCTATCCTTTTTATTTTCGGTCCCCTAGTTTAGTTTACTTAGTGAAATGCACGCGAAACCGATGACGAAGAAGAAACTTCTACTTCTACCGATAAACATCAGCTCTAACAAAAGATAAAGAAAGTTTATATTCTTGCTTGAATATAAGACACAATTTACTGTGTTGGGGTCTTCATAGGAGGGTCCATCATACGCGCACTGCACATTCTGCAAGTCGGACTTTTCAGTAGCAACCAGAGGCAAAATGAGTGGTGTGGATTTAGGAGATAGTGTGTGTGGCGCGGGTCTAAATATTTAAATCTATACAATCAACACCGTCACCCACATTTTCGTAATGTCAGTTTGGGGGGTGTGGAGGGGGGGGAGTATATTCCTCGGCAGAAAATACATGCGGTATTAAAAAATACTACACTATTCATCCAGAAACTCTCAAAGTCCTAAAATAGCACATTTAGATCTCGAATGCTGTAAAATACCAGACAATGTTTGCAGGAATTATTGTCGTGATGTTAAGATGTATTTTCACAAATTAACTGGCTAGATATACCTAAACTCAGTATTAGAGAAATTACAGTAATGTTTAGTCCACCGAATGGTAAGGGCACGTGTTACGTATAATTCGGTGGGCTACGCCAGTGGTTCTAAAATTTTCGTTTCCCAGCGCCTATGCCACACTACATTTTCACCAGGCTCCCTGTGAGTCCAACTCTAACATGTACAATTCGAATACACAAATAAATTAAGGGTTGGATAAAAATAAATATAACGTCTATGTAGGTCGCTGAGCGCCATCTGGAACTGCAAACAGCAATTGCTTAGTGGGTTACTGTTTGCACCACGACCGAAAGTTGTTACATTGGTTTAAAAGCGAAAATAAAATAATTAATTTTTAAAAATATTTCGCAATGCCCCGATGAGGAAGCCGCAGCCACTCCCTTACCCGATGGCAACGAGCACCCAGGGCGATGTGGCGTTTATTCTGGGAACCACTGGACTGGCCGAATAACCAGTGTTAAAAACCCGTGTCACATTTTGTTAACTGTAACATCATAATATACAATGGATGTTGTTAATTTTATGGGGGGGGGGGAGGGGGCTGGGCTGGTGTTTTAAAGCTCACTGTACCGTACACACAAAAAAGG
>CAXITT010000070.1:608602-633240 GCA_964033795.1 Lymnaea stagnalis
CAAACAAGATTTGGGTTTAAATTTTAATAAATAAATGTGATTGTGATTTAAGGAAAATAAAAATTTATTTAAAAAAACTCACCAAATGTTCACAAAACGCTCCTTTGAAGTCACACGAAGAGAAATATATAATCCAAAGTGTAATAAAAATGTTTTTTTCTGAACTATATCCATATGTGCATCACAAATAATAAAGATCAACTTTCAAACAAGAAAAAATTAAACCTCAGAGCACATTATTTATTGTCACCACCACACAAAAAATTAGGAAAAAAATTTAACTAATTTCACTGGAAACATTCTGTTGTTATTTAAAAAATAATTGCACTGTATCCTTGTTTGTGATTATTGTATGTACTAAAATTTATAATAGTAAATGGAGAATTTCCCATACATTAGTCACATATTTCCACTGGGTTTAGCAATAGTAAGCCTAAAAAACAATCCATATGGATGTGCCCTTTAGCTGGGGGAGCGGGGCTGGTTGTTCATCAGCTGATGAATTACCAATTTCATTATTTTTTCACTAGTACTACTAATACTAGTACTAGGATTATAATCATACGATTCAACAGAATCAGCCTCTGCATTTGAAATCATAAAATCACTGTCTGAATCATCATAAGAGTAATATTTCCCACAATTATTAGATTGATCACCAGATGAGTCAGGTCAAGATTTCATGTTTGTAAACAAAAATAAAATGGACAATCAAAACTACCGCTTCAAACAATTCGTTCTTCGCTCAATCACAGAAAAACCGGATGTTTATGAAAGGGAAATCATTCTCGAATTGATTTAAAATAACTAAATACCAATAGCTAAGAAAAGATTCGAAATAAACAGGTTTTTATGCATCGACGATCCCATCGTCGATACGCCGAACTCTTCATTTCAAATCGACGATGGGAGCGTTGATCCGGAGGGAAAGAGTTAAATTTCACCATTGACTTTATTTTGACCTGTGACAGACTGGGATAATGTGATCAGCACGCTAACCCAAATATTAATTGATACCGGTATGTATCAGCCGATACATGTCTGCAAAACAAAGTGACCGCAGTTTGCGGTTAACGTCAGTCAATTGCTGTTTACCTACAGTTCCATATTTTGACATCAGCTTAACTCGAATCAACTGAACACACTATGGGAGGAGTTATTGTATACATTATATATACTGTATTTTTATTTATTTACTATCAAAATACTGCATTGTATGATTTTGAGAGGATATTCTACGATTTTAGGAGTTTGGAGGTAAACAGGTCTGAATTTATAAGGTAATTATAGTGCAAATTTCTAGATGTATTTTAGTAAAAATTGTATATTGTAAACATGGACGTAAGGTACATTTAGTTGATTGATTGATCATGACTAAAAGTTACCTGGCTTAATCCATTCACAACTTTGTTTTACACTAGTGCATTTCAATGACTGTGAAAGGCCCTGGATTACAGAGGATGGTATTAGTTGATTTACCAGGCATTATCTCGGTGAGTACCTTTCAGTTCTAGCAATGTGTTGGGTGAGTATCACTCTCAAGTCAGCTAGGTTTTAAACCTATCTCTTGCAGTTCTAGCAATGTGTTGGGTAAACAGGTCTGGGGTATAAACAGGCAAACAATGGGTGTCAACCAGTCTCACCTTCCACCTGGGGTATAAACAAGCAAACCATGGGTGTCAACCAGTCTCACCTTCCACCTGGGGTATAAACAAGCAAACCCTGGGTGCCAACCATTAGTGTCAACCAAAACAAGATATCATGTTGAAGCTGCCTTTACTTGGTTATTTTGAGGCAAAAAAATTCTTAAAGAGACTAGAAAACAATTTAAGGCTAACAAAAAACTCAATACTCAATATTAGGTTTACTCAAAGGTAAGAGGAAAAACATTAAAGGACAATAGAAGAAAGTGGATGCTTCTGCCAAAAAAACAACTTTTTATCTATACAACAAGCTAAGAGTGTTTGTCTCTAACTATTTTTGCTGTTGCAAGCTTTTTAGTCGATACGCCCACTTTCTGTTATGGTCCTTCTTCAGGTTTTCCTCTATCCTTTGCATTATTCTTATTGCTTCAACCTTAACGTGGTTCTTCCCTTATTTCTCTTGTGTTTACACACATGTTTTGTACACATCTTATCATTCTCCCATTTATCTCTCTAATGATATGTTGTTTTCTCTGCTATGTCCCCAATGACAGACTGTGACACATCCTATATTCTCCCATTGATCTCTCTAATGATATTTTGTTTTCTCTGCTATCTCCCCAATGACAGACTGTGACACATCTTATCATTCTCCCATTGATCTCTCTAATGATATGTTGTTTTCTCTGCTATCTCCCCAATGACAGACTGTGACACATCTTATCATTCTTCAATTGATCTCTCTAATGATATGTTGTTTCCTCTGCTATCTCCCCATGACAGACTGTGACAACAGAGATGTCCCCTGACACAAGAGATTCAATAAGGCAGATGTGCAGGCAATACATGGAGAATCCTAACTCTATCATATTGTGCATTCAAGGTAGGCATAGATGTGGGCTCCTGTCATATTGTGCATTCAAGGTAGGCATAGATGTGGTCTCCTATCATATTGTGCATTCAAGGTAGGCATAGATGTGGTCTCCTGTCATATTGTGCATTCAAGGTAGGCATAGATGTGGGCTCCTGTCATATTGTGCATTCAAGGTAGGCATAGATGTGGGCTCCTGTCATATTGTGCATTCAAGGTAGGCATAGATGTGGGCTCCTGTCATATTGTGCATTCAAGGTAGGCATAGATGTGGGCTCCTGTCATATTGTGCATTCAAGGTAGGCATAGATGTGGGCTCCTGTCATATTGTGCATTCAAGGTAGGCATAGATGTGGGCTCCTGTCATATTGTGCATTCAAGGTAGGCATAGATGTGGGCTCCTGTCATATTGTGCATTCAAGGTAGGCATAGATGTGTCATATTGTGCATTCAAGGTAGGCATAGATGTGGTCTGCTATCATCATGGTGCATAAATCTCAACAGTTTTTCATTTTGTTTATTTACTCAATATGTTAATCATTTCATTCTCCATGCTTATACCAAATTTTATTCAATTTAAAATGAGGATTATCTATTAGTTTTAACTTCTATAAAGTCAATTCTTTTAGCCAGCAGCCCCATACCCCATACATTTGACATTCAGCGTATACTTTCATTTTGTGGAGGAGTTTCATCAATCAATTATAGATAAAACCTCCATTTTCCTATTCTGAAAGGTATTTAGTTAGATCTAGAATTTCATAGTTCTCAGACAAAATTTTAAAGAAAATTACAATATCAAGGCTGTGACCAGAATAATAATAAAAAGTTTGATTTATTTTAAAAAGTTAGTTCTCTGAATTAAAACAGGAACAAAATATTATTAAGAGGGACACATTTAAAGCACTAGATAATTGTAAAGGAAATACTTAAATAATTTTTTTAAATAATACCTGATTTTCTGCAGATGGGTCTTTGGATGCTGAGCGCAGCAATGTTACTGATCTGGTCAGTTCGATGGATCCAAGCGGCAAGCGTACAATATTTGTGCTGACCAAAGTTGACCTGGCCGAAGCATCACTGTATGATCCTGAAAGGGTGGGTTCAATACTTTTGTTATTCTCTAAGGGGTGCCCACTTCCACTGGCTGAAGAGCACCTCTTCTGTCTACTGCTTTCTCTTAGAGATGTCCGCACGGTCAGGTTTCTGTCCTGAATTTTACCCTTTTATGGAGTCAGAAATTTTTGTCAGCTAATTAACCAAAGCTGTGCCAGTAAACCAAAGCTGTGCCAGTAAACCAAAGCTGTGCCAGTAAAACAAAACTGTGCCAGTAAACCAAAACTGTGCCAGTAAACCAAAACTGTGCCAGTTAGTCAAAACTCAGTAAACCAAAGCTGTGCCAGTCAACCCTCAGTAAACCAAAGCTGTGCCAGTAAACCAAAGCTGTGCCAGTGAACCAAAACTGTGCCAGTAAACCAAAACTGTGCCAGTAAACCAAAGCTATGCCAGTAAATCAAAACTCAGTAAACCAAAACTGTGCCAGTGAACCTAAACTGTGCCAGTAAACCAAAGCTGTGCCAGTAAACCAAAGCTGTGCCAGTAAACCAAATCTGAGCCAGTAAACCAAAGCTGTGCCAGTAAACCAAAGCTGTGCCAGTAAACCAAAGCTGTGCCAGTAAACCAAAACTGTGCCAGTAAACCAAAGCTGTGCCAGTAAACCAAAGCTGTGCCAGTAAACCAAAGCTGTGCCAGTAAACCAAAGCTGTGCCAGTAAACCAAAGCTGTGCCAGTAAACCAAAGCTGTGCCAGTAAACCAAAGCTGTGCCAGTAAACCAAAGCTGTGCCAGTAAACCAAAGCTGTGCCAGTAAACCAAAGCTGTGCCAGTAAACCAAAGCTGTGCCAGTAAACCAAAGCTGTGCCAGTAAACCAAAGCTGTGCCAGTAAACCAAAGCTGTGCCAGTAAACCAAAGCTGTGCCAGTAAACCAAAGCTGTGCCAGTAAACCAAAGCTGTGCCAGTAAACCAAAGCTGTGCCAGTAAACCAAAGCTGTGCCAGTAAACCAAAGCTGTGCCAGTAAACCAAAGCTGTGCCAGTAAACCAAAGCTGTGCCAGTAAACCAAAGCTGTGCCAGTAAACCAAAGCTGTGCCAGTAAACCAAAGCTGTGCCAGTGAATCAAAACTGTGCCAGTGAATCAAAACTGTGCCAGTGAACCAAAACTATGCCAGTGAATCAAAACTGTGCCAGTAAACCAAAACTGTGCCAGTGAACCAAAACTGTGCCAGTGAATCAAAACTGTGCCAGTGACCCCAAAACTGTGCCAGTGAACCAAAACTGTGCCAGTGAACCAAAACTGTGCCAGTGAACCAAAACTGTGCCAGTGAATCAAAACTGTGCAAGTAAACCAAAGCTGTGCCAGTAAACCAAAGCTGTGCCAGTAAACCAAAGCTGTGCCAGTAAACCAAAGCTGTGCCAGTGAATCAAAACTGTGCCAGTGAACCAAAACTGTGCCAGTGAACCAAAACTGTGCCAGTGAATCAAAACTGTGCCAGTAAACCAAAACTGTGCCAGTGAACCAAAACTGTGCCAGTGAACCAAAACTGTGCCAGTGAACCAAAACTGTGCCAGTGAACCAAAACTGTGCCAGTGAACTAAAACTGTGCCAGTGAACCAAAACTATGCCAGTGAATCAAAACTGTGCCAGTGAACCAAAACTGTGCCAGTGAACCAAAACTATGCCAGTGAATCAAAACTGTGCCAGTGAACCAAAACTATGCCAGTGAATCAAAACTGTGCCAGTGAATCAAAACTGTGCCAGTGAACCAAAACTGTGCCAGTGAATCAAAACTGTGCCAGTGACCCCAAAACTGTGCCAGTGAACCAAAACTGTGCCAGTGAACCAAAACTGTGCCAGTGAACCAAAACTGTGCCAGTGAATCAAAACTGTGCCAGTAAACCAAAGCTGTGCCAGTAAACCAAAGCTGTGCCAGTGAATCAAAACTGTGCCAGTGAACCAAAACTGTGCCAGTGAACCAAAACTGTGCCAGTGAACCAAAACTGTGACAGTGAACCAAAACTGTGCCAGTGAACCAAAACAATGCCAGTGAATCAAAACTGTGCCAGTAAACCAAAACTGTGCCAGTGAACCAAAACTGTGCCAGTGAATCAAAACTGTGCCAGCAGTGAACCAAAACTGTGCCTGCAGTGAACCAAAACTGTGCCAGTGAATCAAAACTGTGCCAGCAGTGAACCAAAACTGTGCCTGCAGTGAACCAAAACTGTGCCAGTGAATCAAAACTGTGCCAGTAAACCAAAACTGTGCCAGTGAACCAAAACTGTGCCAGTGAACCAAAACTGTGCCAGTGAACCAAAACTGTGCCAGTAAACCAAAACTGTGCCAGTAAATCAAAACTCAGTAAACCAAAGCTGTGAAACAACATCTAATAAATGAGAAATATTTTTTTTCAGGGAAGCTCCTTTCACAGTTTTTTGTCTTACGGTAGCATTGTTTAAAAAAAAAAGAGATATGATAAATGCAGTTTATTATTTCAAGAAAGAAATGGCCATAGGAGATTGATCTTAAAAATCTGCATTTTAACAGAATGCCATTTCTTTATTGCCCTAGTATAGAAGCTTCATATAAAATGTATGGTATTTAAAGTTATTCATCTTTTCTGGACCTGCTCTAAGCTAGCTGCAATGTATATCTGTTCTCGGCTTGGTAATTTTAACTGCACTTAAAAACACAATGGAGATGGATGGATTAAAATGCACCAAGGATGTTAAATGTGTACCGTCCCTGCCATTGTGTACCATCCTTGCCATTGATGTACCATCCCCACCATTGTTGTACCATCCCCGCCATTGTCCAAATCAATAATTGGTTTCAAGATATATTTAAAAGTTTTGACCCAGTTGACATGACCTTCTCTTCTCTCCACGTTTCCTTTTGTTTGAGCAGATCAAGAGCATCCTAGATGGTCGCTTGTTCCCTATGAAGGCTCTTGGCTACTTTGCTGTCATCACAGGGAAAGGTTTGTCTCTGATGAAATAAATTCTCTTATTTTATGTTTCAATCACAACATCATCATCATCATTCAAGTCCAGTGGCCATTTGGGCATGCGCCCTGAGGTGAAGGTGGAAAATTTGCACACTCTCCACAGCTGTATTTGTATATAGGGTGTTTTGTGGTCTGGCATTTTTGGTAGATAAATTGTATCAGTTAAAATTAACTTTTGGTAATTCGAGCTTAACTGGATATTTATTTAACCAGTTGCTTGGCTGTCAATGAACTAATAATTCATCTTGTGCTACATAACTCATGTTGTGCTCCATAACTCATGTTGTGCTCCATAAGCACATTTGTTATTTTCCTTTCATTTCCTTTTCCCTTGAAAACAAAATGAAGGCTATATTTCTTTTAGTATGCGTACAGAGACTCAAGAGGGAAAATATTATTAGAATGTTATGGAATATTGATAGATTTACCTACCATAATAATTTGTGAGAATTGTCCACTTCAGGTAACAACAACGACAGCATCAGTGCCATCAAACAGTATGAGGAGACTTTCTTTCGCAATTCAAAGCTCTTTAAGTAAGTACCTCCGATGTACTGAGTGCAAGTACCTCAGATGTATTGCAGTGCCGTGAATTGTTATTTCATAATAATATAATGGTTTCTATTGGTTGATCAGATCAGACTGGATCATTTATGACTTACTAGATGATGTCACCAGGTGAGTCCAAGGTGAGGCCATTCCTCCCAGCTAACTGCCAATTACATGAGAAGACCCACCCCAACACCTGTGCATTGAAACCCCCACTGCCCAGTTGCCTAGCCAGGGATATTCTCCTCCTCCCAAATGGTGTACCAACCCTTTTGCATTCCCTCCCAAGAAAAGATAATATGTCTGCATTTGGCCAAAAATGCTGCCATTCATTATAAAGAAAAAAGTGCAGCCTGTGACAGACTGCCACCGCCTCACCCCACTTTCTATGCCACTGCCACCACACCTAGATTTTGAGGCAGTGCTGCTTGTAAAAACGGCAGTGACTTGAATGATAATCTGACAATTTTGTGTCACCCTTCCAGGGATGGGGTTCTCAAACCCACTCAGATGACAACACAAAATCTGAGCATGGCCGTGGCAGAGACCTTTTGGAAAATGGTGAAAGAAACAGTAGAGCAGCAAGCCGACGCATTTAAAGGTAATTGTGCTGATATGATATCACTATGGTTACGCTGTCAAAGTTTGATATGAGGAAGATAAGGTGTTGGGAAAGAAAACATAAATTAATTATTTTAATTGTTTGTATGTAGCAATGATTTAGAACAGGTTGATATAACCCTAGATTAATCCCTGAGTTCTTTGTCCCCAGCCACAAGGTTTAATCTGGAGACTGAGTGGAAAAATGCTTTTCCAAGAATAAGAGAACTAGACAGGGTAGGAAGCTGTGTGTCTTGTTATCTGGTGTCTTGTTATCTGGTGTCTTGTTATCTGGTGTCTTGTTATCATTTTCTTATTATCTTTTGTATTTGATTGGATGTATTTTATTGAGATTGAATTCCCTTGTATATTAATGTATAAAAATGATCCATTAAAAGAATCCATTGCCTTATGAGGAGGCCTATAGAGATTAATTTAATTAAATTTGTATCTCCCTTCCATGTCCTGTACTACTTTCTTGTCCCCTGCAGGAAGAACTTTTTGAGAAGTGTAAAGGAGAAATCCTGGATGAAATCATCAACCTAAGCCAGGTGACCCCAAAGGAATGGTCAGTACAAAAAAATGGTTCTTCAAGTTCACATGACTTGTGTTCATCTAGCTAAGGAAAGCCCAGTTGTTCAAGTTCACATGACATGTCATATGGTCATCTAGTTAATGAAAGCCCAGTTGTTCAAGTTCACATGACATGTCAAGTGTTCATCTAGTTAAGGAAAGCCCAGTTCTTCAAGTTCACATGACTTGTCATGTGTTCATCTAGCTAAGGAAAGCCCAGTTGTTCAAGTTCACATGACTTGTCATGTGGTCATCTAGCTAAGGAAAGCCCAGTTGTTCAAGTTCACATGACTTGTCATGTGTTCATCTAGCTAAGGAAAGCCCAGTTGTTCAAGTTCACATGACTTGTCATGTGGTCATCTAGCTAAGGAAAGCCCAGTTGTTCAAGTTCACATGACATGTCATATGGTCATCTAGTTAAGGAAAGCCCAATTCTTCAAGTTCACATGACTTGTCATGTGTTCATCTAGCTAAGGAAAGCCCAGTTCTTCAAGTTCACATGACTTGCCATGTGGTCATCTAGTTAAAGAAAACCCAGTTCTTCAAGTTGACATGACATGTCACGTGTTTATCTAGTTACGGAAAGCCCAGTTCTTCAAGTTCACATGAAAAAAAGCTTTTTTTACTTAAATATTGACAGTTCAGTCCAATCCCTGGAGCATTGACAGTGTAGTCCAATCCCTGGAACATTGACAGTTCAGTCCAATCCTTGGAACATTGACAGTGCAATCCCTTGAATATTGACAATTCAGTACAATATTTAAAACATTGCCAGTTCAATCAAATTCCTGGAACATTGACAGTTCAATACAATATTTAGAAAATTGATAGTTAAATACAACCCCAAGAACAGTAAAATTTCATTATACAACCTAGAAGACTGGCAATTCTTTAGACTTGCTGGAACTTAAAAGTTTTTGCTATGACATGATCCAACAGGGAGGACGCATTCTACAGGAAGTTGTGGGAGAAGACAGGCTCATTCATCATTGAAAATGTCTACTTGCCGGCAGCTCAGGCCAAGGACACAGGGTGAGACAACACATGTCAACCATCCATCTTAGAAAATTTGATAAAGAGTTTGGTTTTTTAAAAATCATTTTGTTTTCTACTTGGAGAAAAGGATGAACTTTTTAAACAGTAGCTTTACCCAAGTAAGAAATAAAAGCATTATCAAAATATGTATGAGAGATGCAACGTATTATTGCCAGTTGTAGCCATGATGGCCTAAACTGTGCCCGATTTTATGTCAACTCTCGCCTTGCTGTCCACCTACAGAACCTTCAACACAGCCGTTGATATCAAACTGAGGCAATGGGCAGACATTCAACTTCCCAAGAAATGTGTGGAGGTAAGAAGACTTTCATCTCAAGTTGTCTTAGTTCAAGAAAATTACTTTGATATTTTCTACGGTACAAAGTAAATAAAAACATGATGTAAATATTTCTGTTTTGTTTAAAAAAGGTTTTTGTGATCATAAGGTTTTGATCTTATTTTATATTGCAATTAGGAGGATATATCAGTTGTGTAATCATGGTTTAGGAGGATATATCAGTTGTGTAATCATGGTTTAGGAGGATATATCAGTTGTGTAATCATGGTTTAGGAGGATATATCAGTTGTGTAATCATGGTTTAGGAGGATATATCAGTTGTGTAATCATGGTTTAGGAGGATATATCAGTTGTGTAATCATGGTTTAGGAGGATATATCAGTTGTGTAATCATGGTTTAGGAGGATATATCAGTTGTGTAATCATGGTTTAGGAGGATATATCAGTTGTGTAATCATGGTTTAGGAGGATATATCAGTTGTGTAATCATGGTTTAGGAGGATATATCAGTTGTGTAATCATGGTTTAGGAGGATATATCAGTTGTGTAATCATGGTTTAGGAGGATATATCAGTTGTGTAATCATGGTTTAGGAGGATATATCAGTTGTGTAATCATGGTTTAGGAGGATATATCAGTTGTGTAATCATGGTTTAGGAGGATATATCAGTTGTGTAATCATGGTTTAGGAGGATATATCAGTTGTGTAATCATGGTTTAGGAGGATATATCAGTTGTGTAATCATGGTTTAGGAGGATATATCAGTTGTGTAATCATGGTTTAGGAGGATATATCAGTTGTGTAATCATGGTTTAGGAGGATATATCAGTTGTGTAATCATGGTTTAGGAGGATATATCAGTTGTGTAATCATGGTTTAGGAGGATATATCAGTTGTGTAATCATGGTTTAGGAGGATATATCAGTTGTGTAATCATGGTTTAGGAGGATTATCAGTTGTGTAATCATGGTTTAGGAGGATATATAAGTTGTGTAATCATGGTTTAGGAGGATATATCAGTTGTGTAATCATGGTTTAGGAGGATATATCAGTTGTGTAATCATGGTTAAGAGGATATATCAGTTGTGTAATCATGGTTTAGGAGGATATATCAGTTGTGTAATCATGGTTTAGGAGGATATATCAGTTGTGTAATCATGGTTTAGGAGGATAGATCAGTTGTGTAATCATGGTTTAGGAGGATATATCAGTTGTGTAATCATGGTTTAGGAGGATATATCAGTTGTGTAATCATGGTTTAGGAGGATATATAAGTTGTGTAATCGTGGTTTAGGAGGATATATCAGTTGTGTAATCATGGTTTAGGAGGATATATCAGTTGTGTAATCATGGTTTAGGAGGATATATCAGTTGTGTAATCATGGTTTAGGAGGATATATCAGTTGTGTAATCATGGTTTAGGAGGATATATCAGTTGTGTAATCATGGTTTAGGAGGATATATCAGTTGTGTAATCATGGTTTAGGAGGATATATCAGTTGTGTAATCATGGTTTAGGAGGATATATCAGTTGTGTAATCATGGTTTAGGAGGATATATCAGTTGTGTAATCATGGTTTAGGAGGATATATCAGTTGTGTAATCATGGTTTAGGAGGATATATCAGTTGTGTAATCATGGTTTAGGAGGATATATCAGTTGTGTAATCATGGTTTAGGAGGATATATCAGTTGTGTAATCATGGTTTAGGAGGATATATCAGTTGTGTAATCATGGTTTAGGAGGATATATCAGTTGTGTAATCATGGTTTAGGAGGATATATCAGTTGTGTAATCATGGTTTAGGAGGATATATCAGTTGTGTAATCATGGTTTAGGAGGATATATCAGTTGTGTAATCATGGTTTAGGAGGATATATCAGTTGTGTAATCATGGTTTAGGAGGATATATCAGTTGTGTAATCATGGTTTAGGAGGATATATCAGTTGTGTAATCATGGTTTAGGAGGATATATCAGTTGTGTAATCATGGTTTAGGAGGATATATCAGTTGTGTAATCATGGTTTAGGAGGATATATCAGTTGTGTAATCATGGTTTAGGAGGATATATCAGTTGTGTAATCATGGTTTAGGAGGATATATCAGTTGTGTAATCATGGTTTAGGAGGATATATCAGTTGTGTAATCATGGTTTAGGAGGATATATCAGTTGTGTAATCATGGTTTAGGAGGATATATCAGTTGTGTAATCATGGTTTAGGAGGATATATCAGTTGTGTAATCATGGTTTAGGAGGATATATCAGTTGTGTAATCATGGTTTAGGAGGATATATAAGTTGTGTAATCATGGTTTAGGAGGATATATCAGTTGTGTAATCATGGTTTAGGAGGATATATAAGTTGTGTAAACACAGTTTAGCCTTATCTCTTGCATATCATTTTTGTTTCTATATAAGTTGTAAACAGAATGTCTTAACATTTGAACCCATCTTTTGATTTCCGTTATTCAGATCGGCTGGGACACACTCCATGAACAGTTCACCCATCTTCTTGAGCAGAGCAAGAAAAGCAAAGATTACGATGAAGTCTTCGACTCCTTGAAGAATGCAGTGCTGCAGATGACCAAAACAAAGCATGATTGGGAGAGCAAGGCTGAAGACAGTTTGGTGAGTTGTACTTGTCTAGTTGTACCCACTGGCGGGCTGAAGACAGTTTGGTGAGTTGTACTTGTCTTGTTGTACCCACTGGCGGGCTGAAGACAGTTTGGTGAGTTGTACTTGTCTAGTTGTACCCACTGGCGTGCTGAAGACACTTTGGTGAGTTGTCTAGTTGTACCCACTGCTGGGCTGAAGACAGTTTGGTGAGTTGTACTTGTCTAGTTGTACCCACTGGCAGGCTGAAGACAGTTTGGTGAGTTGTACTTGTCTAGTTGTACTCACTGGCGGGCTGAAGACAGTTTGGTGAGGTGTATTTGTCTAGTTGTACCCACTACTATATCAACCATCAACTTGCACAACACCTGTGCAGCAGTTTGATCTTTTCATCTTTATTAACTCAAAAAGTTGTCAATTATTCTTATATTATTTTTATTGTTTTGTTTTAAATTATCTATCTTTTTTCACTATAGCTCTTTTTATTACAAAAAAACAAACTATTTAATATTGCATGATAACTGACTTGAGCCGACCTCCTTTCAGAGAGTGATTCAGTTAAACACCTTGGAGGACAGGTCAGTCCATGACAAGGAGCAGTGGGATAAGGCGGTCAAGTTCATGGAGGACACCATGAAGGAAAAGTTGGACCAGAGTAAGTTCTATGGCCAGGCAGAGTTAGTTCTATGGCCAGTCAGAGTACATAATATGGCCAGGCAGAGTATCTAATATGGCCAAGAAGAGTAATAATTATGGCCAGGCAGAGTTAGTTCTGTGACCAGGCAGAGTAAGTTCTATTAATGTTTATTGGACATATACAGCACAGGTTATTGGACATTAACTCATCTTATAAGAAATCCATTTCTATCTTAAATGTCAACTTAAGTGTACATCATAAGATGTGTACATGTTGTTGTTTTTCACAACTACTATTGGGGTTCATCTTTTTTTTTTAAATTGCATTTTGTTTCAGCTGAGAAGGAGTTAGAAAATGTTACGGGTCCAGGACTTCTGAAGCAGTGGTTGAAGTGGACCAGGCGCACAGAAGAGCACATCAGATTTTCCTCCATTAGGAATGAATTGGAGAAGATGCTAGTTGTAGAGCCCGTAAGACAAGTTAAATACTTTCTTGGGGTTTGTAAATAGGGGGGAGATGTTTTATTTTGACCAATGACCATATGTTAGTAAAGCTTTTCAATGTTAGACATTTTAGGATTTGGTGGATAATGGGGACCTCTTTTTTTTGTTATAAGTCAAAATAGTTAACATCACCTCAATCTTGATTTATTTGTGAGGTTCCTGGACGAGTTTGATGGCTTTCTTTGTATCAGGTTTCTCTTTTGTCTTTGATTTCATAGCAAAATTGTGTAATTTTTTCCGGGGACGTAAAGGGCAGGCCAAATTTTTATTTTATGTCAGTCGTCTCAAACCATTTAAGTCAATGCTGTCAACTGAGTATTAACTCTTTCGATGCGGAACAACGCACACTGCGTTCTTCCGCCGTTCTCAAAAGCACGGACCAACGCGCTGTGTGTTGTTTCAATATCATGTTTCTTTCTTTGCTATTTCTCGGTTAAAATTTTTAAGAGCTATTTTTAAATAAGACGTTTACATAGAAGAGTGGCACTTCATTGTTTACAATCGAAACCAAGGCTTATTTATTGTCAATTGAAGCATTATTTTGACGATTTTCTTCGCGTTTTTTTTTTTTTACTGTTGCTATGGCTACCCAGGCTCTAGTAGATAAGTTTCCTAGACGATTAACAGTTAAAAAACGCTTTGAAATTGTTTTATAATATTTCTTTTGACAGCGAAGATCATTTATATTTAGATACATCGCATGATTCCGATGGTAGTAGTTTTAGAGGAATTGAGTTATAGAATTGAAGATGAGGTATGCGTATATCATTGGGTTTGGGGAAAAATGGTTTAGCATAAAATGTTTTCACATTTTATGGTTCTTTCGTGTAACTTATTTTTTTTAAACTGTAGAAACTAGTGTACAAATATATAGTCCTTTCAATTACCTTTCATTTGATACTAAGTTTAGTCTTATAAACCAAAGAATAATATTTTAAATATTTTTTAATAAACCCAACCTCTCACTCTTTTTCCGCTCTTCGAAAAAAATGTACATTTTTTCGATGAAAAAATTCTCAGCGAAAGAGTTAAGTGAATGTCACAAATGTAAAACATTTGAGATGTTGGTCAACTGAACAGTTGTTACAAATGTCTGTGTAATTGTCCCTTCTATACCATTCAAGCCCTAACATATCATGCTCCACTATTTATTTATTTCCCCTTACTTAATTATTTGCTGCTTTGATCAGGATCACAAAGCCCATCTAGCAGCTGATGAGCTGACAACAGTCAGGAGAAATCTTTTAAGTCAAAATGTGGATGTTGATGGAGAAACTGTAAGTATTCATGCCAGGATTTAAATGGCATTTAAAAAAAATCTTAATAAATCAAGCTCAAATTAAATTGAACTGTTCAAACAACCCCCCTCCCCCCCCCCAAACCCGTTCTCCCCCTTTAAATTTTGGTCTCTTTTGTCCTCCTTATCCCGTTATAAATTTGAAAACTCAGACTTGTGGGATGCCATCAGATGACGAGCTCTACATTTGGTTTGATGAGGGTAAAGCAGGGGGGGGGGGGGGCCAATGTAACTGACCGTGTTTGTTAGTTTCCAAGGCAGCAGTCTACCATGCCCTCATGTTAAAGCTTCAATAAATTGCATGAGAAAATATTATTAGGGTAAAGGAGGGGGGGGGGGGGGCCAATGTAACTGACCGTGTTTGTTAGTTTCCAAGGCAGCAGTCTACCATGCCCTCATGTTAAAGCTTCAATAAATTGCATGAGAAAATATTATTTTTCTCATAATTGAGTGTTTTGATTATGGTCTCCACAGATCAGAGAAACCTGGTACTATGTGTACAGGAGACATTTTTACAAGAGAGCCATCCAGCAAGCCATGGACTGCAAGAAAGGATTTTTCTACTATCAGAGAGGATTTCAGGACCAAGAGGTGGGAATATGCTGGAGTGCTTAACAGGATATTAACAATTACAATTCTATTGTTACAAGCAAATATCTATATTTGTGCCCATATAACCACAATGAGGTTGCCAAATATCTATATCTGTGCCCATATAAGAACATTTCAGGTTGTAAAATATTTTTAAAATGTAGGGGTAATAACCAGGTTTTGGAAACCACAAATCAAAACTATGTAATTGCCAAAACTTCTCAAGGGACACAACTCTTGCAACATGTTTAAAAAATCCTGAACAAGTTCTAAAATCAAATGAAACAAGTTGTCATTGTTTATTATCTTCATCATCAGTTAAACTGTAACGCTGTGGTCTTGTTTTGGAGACTTCAAAGAATGCTGCATGTGACCAGCAATGCCTTGCGCCAACAAGTAGTCAACAATGAAGGTACCGTCATATTCATTCTTAATTCATCTTCATCAGGGCTTCTTTTATCTTCAAGGACACATTTATGTTTATATTGTAAACCTTATACAAAAATATCTCTGTGGAGAGGCTGGTCACTTGCTACTGGTTTCTTCATTTTCCCCTGCTTAGCCCTAGTAACAGACATCTAGCTAATAATATGTTGGTTAAGCAAAACTCGGAAATGACCGCCTGTAACAAAAAACCTTTGCACATTATATGAGTTTGACATCGTTTACAGGTTGCAAATTCTAGTTTTAAATTTATCACAAGATATTTACTTAGTGTTACTAGCAAATGTTTTTCGTAAAAGCATTTGACCGGGTGAATCATAGTTTGCTTCTACACAAACTCCAGATATATGGGATTCAAGGCACCACTAAAACATGGATCTCTAGCTTCCCCAGCCACCGACACCAAGCAGTGGTGGTGGGCGGTACAAGCTCCTCCTTTGTCAATGTGAAGTCAGGGGTCCCCCAGGGATCAGTCCTGGGCCCCTGTTTGTTCCTAGCATACATTAATGACCTACCGGAGAAACTGACATCACAGGCAAGACTGTTTGCAGATGACACAGCAGTGTATAGGACGATCGCCAACAGATCTGACCAGGACCAGCTACAACAGGATCTCAATCTGTTAGCTGAGTGGGAGATGAGCTGGGACATGGAATTTCACCCTGCCAAGTGCCAGACACTATCAATCTCTAGAAGTTGTACTCCTCTACACTACCAATACAAACTGCACGGCCATATTCTTGAGCAAGTTTCCTCCGTAAAGTACCTGGGTGTTACCATTCAAAGAGAGGTCCGCTGGGACGAGCATATTAACAATGTATGTAACCAAGCAAACCAAGCCTTGGGGTTCTTAAGGCGAAATCTAAAGATTGGCAACTCCTGTGTGAAAGAAAGAGCATATAAAGCCTTTATCCGTCCGATTTTAGATTATGCATCTTCAGTCTGGGACCCATTTACCCAGAAGAGCATTGACAGGTTGGAGGCGGTCCAGCGACGAGCAGCACGCTTTGTCCTAAACCGCTACAGGAATACCTCTAGTGTTGGCAGCATGCTAGAAACACTAGGCTGGTCACCATTGGAGAAACGACGACGACAATCCAGGCTCTCCATGATGTACAAGATAAATAATGGGCTGGTCCACTGTTCCGGTATTAAACAGAAACTCGTCCCTCTCCCCCATAGACAGCAACGAGGCCATGACAGGCAATTCAGGATCATACCAGCAAGAAGCCAGTATAGGAGCTGCTCATTCCTGCCCAAGACAATCAGGGACTGGAACCATCTTTCAAAAGGAACAGTTGAGGCGACAACACTAGACACATTTGTGTCTATTGCCTCAAGCCTTCAAGCCCCTAGTGCATAATTTCCTCATCACCACCAGTAACAGAAACATTGCAAATCCCATCTACATGCATAGGAGCCAAAATGATCAATAAATTGATCGTGGGCCCTTAAGATATAGAAGAAGAAGAAATTGTAACATGGGGTTAATGCCGAATCAAAAAACAAGAATCTTCATACGTGTATCCACAGGGGTGGAACATAAGGAGACCCGATAGATTTTTCTGCTTTCACAACGGCAGCTTCCCGCAGTTAAAGAATAAAATAAAAATGTGTCTTTTGAAACACTAACAATCTTTCAAAGTTTCAATATGTATTAATACCTATAAAATAATAGAATTTCAAATTTTTATTCCTTCTTGAATTTGATAGCTGATTTTATGAAAGAAGTCAGTAAGCAAATGGATATTTGTGCAGTACTTACAGAAAATGCAGTTGCAATTAACGGGAACTAGATGTTGTCTAAAGATTCTAAAATTGACTAATATCTTCGGACATTTCATTTACCCAAATGGTGGATTATTCATAGTTAGTTCCACTTAAAACATTAAAAAAAACTGTTAAAAATGCAAAATCAGATTGGGGAATAAAGATTTAACAGCAAAAATCTTGTGGCGAATTTTTCAACAACCAAGTCTTCTTTCAAAATATTTTCAAACAAAAGGACTTGAATTGTTGCACGGCCATGGGGATGAATGGAGAAATTGAATAACATTTACCGTAACAAGAATTCTTCTTGTTGTTCGTCCGTCGAAGTCGACTAGGAACATCGAGTCATCCGGTTAAGGGGAGGGTGGGTTATGGTGAGGTCGTAGGTGGCCTGCTAGACCTATCCATGCTCTGAAAAATCTCTGGCACCGCGGGCATGGGATAGTTGCTGCAGCCGGTGACCTAATGTTGCTCTTTCGGACAAGCCTGCGTGTCTCAGCTGTGGTTATCCTATTAGATTCATGAGATTTAGCCCTCTTCTTGACAGCAGCTCTCCACCTGGCTCTGTCATGGGCTGTCTGCACCTATTGAGTAGGCTTTATGCTGAAGGCCTTTAGTGCCACTTTCAGTGAGTCTTTGTAACGCTTTTTTTGACCTCCTTGGGAGCGTTTGCCTATCGTGAGTTCTCCAAAGAATAACTGTTTCTGGAGCCGGTGGTCTTCCATACAGACTACGTGTCCCATCCAATGGAGTTGAGACTGCATCAGGGTGGTGAAGATATTAGGTAGGTTTGCTCTAGCGAGGACCTCTGTGTCAGGGACTTTGTCTTGCCACCTGATGCCGAGGAGTTTCCTGAGGCAGGTTGTGTGAAAATGATTCAGTTTCTTGGCGTGACGCTGGTAGACTGTCCACGTTTCATATCCGTAGAGCGATATCGAGAGGACTGCTGCGTTATAGACCTTGATCTTCGTTTCTCGTCTGATACCTCTCCTATCCCAAACAGTGCTGCGGAGCCTGCGAAATATGGCACTAGCTTTTGCGAGTCTGCCATTCATTTCATCATCCATGACGACAGATCTAGAGAGGGTGCGGCCCAAGTAAGTAAATTTATCCACCGGGTTGAGACGCTGTCCGCTGATGATGATGTTGGGCTCAACGTAGGGCTTACTGGGAGCTGGCTGATACATCACCTCAGTCTTCTTTGTGTTGATTGTGAGGCCAAAGTTATTGCAGGCCTCAGAGAAGATATCAACGCTGTGCTGCATGACAGATTCTGAGGCAGTGTTGAGGGCACAATTGTCCCCAAACAGAAGCTCGTTGATGGTGTTTTTTACCTTAGTTTTAGCTTGAAGCCTTCTAAGGTTAAATTCTGATCCATCAGTGCGAAACTGGATTGGTGGAGTCCTTGAACGCATCAGACAGCATTGCAGAACGCATCAGACAGCATTGCAGAATACATAATACTGAAGAGTGTGGGAGCAAGAACACAGCCCTGCTTTACACTATTTGTGACGGGGAATGCTTGAGATGACTGACCGTTGTCCTGCACTCAGGCCATCATGCAGCTGACGGATGATGTTGGTGAACTTGTCTGGGCATCCGTACTTCTTCAAGATTTTCCACAGGCCACCTCTATTGACCCTGTGAAAAGCCTTATTCAAGTCGATAAATGTGGAACATAGGTCTGCATTTTGTTCCTGGCATTTTTTTTTAAGCTGCCTAGCAGCACACACCATATCGATGGTGCCGCGTTTTTTGCGGGAACCGCATTGACTTTCGGGTGGGAGACCTAGTAACAAGAATTCTACGTTATAATTAAAGCCACACACACTTTTTTTACCAAAATGGATGAAAACCAAGTTAGATACAAAAAAAAAATGAATCTGGAAGATAAAACAAAGTTACCAATTCATGTTGTAGAAAACAAAAAGTGCTTGCTTGAGTAATTGAGGATGTTGAAGAATTAGTTTATCCAATTCAAACAATTTTTAAAGCCGATTTTAATAATGAGGATTTTAAGAACAGTGTTGAAAAGTTCACAGAAAAGATTTACAGGAAACGTCAAGATAGCTGCAATGACAACCTTGATCCGAGGAATTTCCATGATCTTGACGGAGACTCGCATGCACCTTTTGAATTTTAAGCAACAGTTTCTAGGGATGTAATGACAATGGTTTGACAAATAGAATTTGCAAAGAAATTCTAGTTTTTGCTTCTAAATTTGACAATGATAAGAAAGGTCTTACAGAAGAAACTGAATTTAGTGAGGATGCAGTAGATAACAAAGTCGACGATGATGAAAATAGTGGGAATTTGTGTTCAGAATTTTGCAAACTAAAAGGAAAACTATGGAAAATTTTGTATTTCTGAGAATTCTGGATTATTCTGTTATATCATACTGAAAACGAATAATTTATATTCATGTGCATATTCAGATTAGATTCATCCAAAACGCCCAGGCTGATTCAATCCCTTCATCTACCCCTGTATATCCATGCATGTCTTACTATTTTGATTTTGGTGGCAAAAAAACACTGCATAATATAAAGTTAGTTTGACACTCGAACATCTTGGGATAATCTAGTTACTAGACACATGAACATCTTGGGATAATCTAGTTACTAGACACATGAACATCTTGGGATAATCTAGTTACTAGAGTACATCTTGGGCTAATCTAGTGACTAGAGCAAATCCTGGGCTAATCTAGTGACGAGAGCACATCTTGGGATAATCTAGTTACTAGAGCACATCTTGGGCTAATCTAGTGACTAGAGGACAGGTCTCCAACCCGTGGGAGGTGATCTCAAATGGGGTTGTGAAGGGATTTCTTTTGTTTTAAATTTAGACTCATATTTTATGTTACAATTTCAATGATGCATCAAATATGTCCATTAGCGTACTGATCATACTTTAGAGATTAAAATAATCCACATCTGTCCCCAGCCCGTCGGTTAGAGAGGATCACCAAAGATGTTCTGGATGAAATAGGAGATGACAAAGCTTTATTAGAGAGTCTTCTCACAGGGAGGAGGGTCTTGCTGGCTGAGGAACTCAGTGAGTTGAGATAGTTTGTTGTGTCAGGTTAGATGGGGTAGCAAGAGTTTGATGCAAGCAGGATGGGGTGGCAAGAGTTCAATGTAGGCAGGATGGGGTAGTAAGAGTTTGATGCAAGCAGGATGGGGTGGCAAGAGTTCGATGCAGGCAGGATGGGGTAGTAAGAGTTCAATGTAGGCAAGATGGGGTAGCAAGAGTTCAATGTAGGCAGGATGGGGTAGCAAGAGTTCAAGGTAGGCAGGATGGGGTAGCAAGAGTTCAATTCAGGCAGGATGGGGTAGCAAGAGTTCAATGTAGGCAAGATGGGGTAGCAAGAGTTCAATGTAGGCAGGATGGGGTAGCAAGAGTTCAAGGTAGGCAGGATGGGGTAGCAAGAGTTCAAGGTAGGCAGGATGGGGTAGCAAGAGTTCAATTCAGGCAGGATGGGGTAGCAAGAGTTCGGTGCAGGCAGGTGTTGTCATTGAGTATCTTGTTGTGCTCTTAGTCAATGGAAATATACATGCTATTTAAGTATGACATGAAGGAGCATAGATTTTATACATGTTATTGTGCTTTCATATCTTTTTTCTGATATTTGAAACTATTAAAAGGTACCTTCAGTCTAAGCTGTTTAACAAAATTCAGCTTTTATGCTTATTGGAAAATCACTAAATTTTTCATGATTTTAAACTTTATATGAAAAGTTGTTCTAATGCTAAGTAAAGTATAAAAAAAGACAACTTAGGAACGGTATATTAAAATTAAAATAATAATTATGAATTTTTCAAAATTACTCTAATTCTTACCTTTACTTCATTTATATTTTATCATTGTTCAGAGAAAGTAAGACAAATACAAGACAAACTAGAAGAGTTTATCCAAGCCCTTAACAAGGAGAAGTGAAACTCTCAGGAACTCTGTTATATAAAGCTGAAAGTAGTCTATGACATCTTTAGAATGCATGATTGTAAATTGAAGATGAGGTTTCTCTCGTTCCATTATTTATTGAAAGTTAAGTATGAGCATAAATTGTTGTGTCATTAAGTATGAGCATACATTGTTGTGTCATTAAGTATGAGCATACATTGTTTTGTCATTAAGTATGAGCATAAATTGTTAGTGTGAGCATACATTATGTCATTTAGAAAAATAAGAGTTGTTTCGTTTTTTTGTGCTGGGAATTTTTTAAATTTGTATGAAAATTCAACTGTTTTCCCCATAAGACCCCCCCCCCCCTCCAAAGTTTGCCTCATGAAAGGAATGTGGTGACATTTGTGTTACAAAGTTCCTGAACATGTCAACATTTGAAATACTGAAAACAATTTCAGAGGAAAGAAGCGAGTGTTAGGAAATTAATTTTTGGCAATTTGCTATCACGGCAACCAAGTGCTGATTTAACAATTTTTGTCAAGTCAAAATTCCAAACTTGTTAAATCCAACATTTTTTTTTTCATAGCGAGAACAGAAACATTATTCTTCTTTAAAATAAAAATCCAGCAGAATCCTGGTTATCGTTGGAAGTCTTGGTGATGTGGGATCTGTTGGTACGCATATTATAAAAAAAAAAGTGGTGCGTTGGGGTGCAGATAGTCCCTGCCGGCGTAAATGATTAGATGAGCTAGGGTTTAAAACCGAAAACATCATTTGAAATGAAATACAGTTAATTAAATTTAGCTGAATGAAATGACGATGATGGAATGAAATTGATCACAGAAATTAAAGTTTCATTGTTGGGATTATGTTATTTATAAATCTATACTTATGGTGATCCGAACATCCCTGATTGGTCATTGAATGATGCCCCTTTGTTACACCTGGTATCGGAGTGGTCTCCCTGCTTACTTGTATAAGTAAATAGTAGGTCAATGCTATTCCTGGTATCTTTATTTCATTATTTGTGGCTAGATGCTGTATGTGTGTAAGCATAAATAAATTCATTAAAATTATGTCTTCATTATAACAATAAATCCATTAGGGTAAAATAAAGTCTTCATAACAGCTGAGTTTTTTTTTAAAATGTTATTTAATTAGTGAATTTGAAATTGAAGACCTTAGTGCTAAAAGTACTTAAGTCACATTTTTGTCAAAATCACTCTAAACTGTGACCTTTCCTTATCCGGTTTGGCCAAGTCTGCTGCAGAAATTTGAACACATTAAAATGTGCCCAAGTCCCTTAATTAAACAAGACAAAGTGAAAAGGAAGACATCTTATAGAAGAAAAGAATATTTGAACTTGATTTTTCTCTAAATGTGTATTTTGTGACCTAAGGTCTTTTAGGACGAAGGTCTTCGTTTGCAGAACTAAAGGTCCAGTTGTTGTGCCCACATTTTCTAACTATGAGAGTGTTTGACTATTGCCTCTATCAAATGGTTCTGCATCAGATGTAACATATTTCTACTATCTGTAGAATTCTTTTCAGCATGTTTTTCCCCCCATAAATTTCTTTGTATGTTTGCTTAGCTTGCTTCATAGAATAAAAAATTAAACTTCAAAAAAGAAAAATACACTTGTTCAAACTGGATTTTACAGTGTGCTCACCAATGTTATGTGCTTACCAATGCAGTGTGCTAAATGGTAAAATACAAATACTATTTTGTATTGTATTAAATAAATCAATAAATCCATGCAGTGTAGAACTTAAAAAAACAACAAAAACAGGTGTGTTAGAAAAAGCAACCTTTGAATCCTCAAAAGAAGTAGGGCATTGTTCATCAAGAGAAAAATCATGCCAGATATTTTTACCTAGTTAAGACCTGTTTGTATTGGTTTATTATTTAAAATTTTATCACAATCTTTCCTTACAATAAACTTAACACTGAATTTGTCTCACATGTTAAATAATATGTTATTTTCCTACCTTAAGTTGACAATAAGTGAACAAGTTATTCCCCATCTGTCTTGCTAAGATGCTAAATCTTCCATTTCGTGATGTAGTTACATAGCGTAATACTACTGGCAGTTGAGTCAGTCAATTGTAACTGAAATTAGTTTCATGGGTGAGACATGAGTTGGCGAGTAGCCACTACAAGGTTGAGACAGGAGTTGGAGAGTTGCCACTACAATTACTACAAGGATGAGGCAGTAGTTGGAATTGTAGCCACTACAAGATGAGACTGGAGTTGGAATTGTAGCCACTACAAGATGAGACAGGTGTTGGAGAGTAGCCATTGCAACAGGAGTTGGCTAGTAGGAAATTTAAAAATACCTAGTCCCTGAACGCTAAGGCCCAGGTCCTTTTAGCCGTAACGTTCCTAACGATCACCTTGGGCCCCCAGTTTGGGGCCCTGTTAGACCTCCCACTCTGCCTTGCCTACCAGTACACATTTTTTTTTTTTATTTAAAAGATGCAACTCAAATTTCTTGACCAGTACCCAGAGCTGTAGTTTGGCAATCTTTTAAATACCGGTATCTATTTGTTCATGAATTTCATACATGTCAACCATTCTATTTGGACTTTTTTTTACAACATATTTATCTATAAATATTGATCAACTGTGTCCAACTTGTGAAGCATGTGATGGAAGTGAAGTAGAACAAGAAAATGTGAATATTTAATGAATAATTTTGTTGGTACGTTACCACAGGAGAAATTAGGTACATGACCACATAAGACTTGATGGTACATCAGCACATGAGAAATTTTTGGGTTTGAGTGTAGGAGCCAAAATTTGTGAGAATCTTTTTCTTTTAAAAGAACTTTTTGAGCCTGTGTGTGTGTATATATACATGTCATGAATTTCTCCTTTAAACTCCTGCAAATAAAATAGGTCAAATTCTAACACTACTAACATGCTTCCGTTTTTGATTGTTATTTCAGAAAATGTCTGTGTGTGTCCATGACTTTGTTGACTAGTTTGTTAAGTCTTTTATTTATAGATTAATATAGAGCAATTGTTTGACTGGAAGAAGTAGTGATGGCACTAATGGAGAAAACAAACACTTTTCCCCACTTTCAGTATACTTAATGAGCTAACAACAAAACATTGAAATTAGAGAGGAAGAAGTCTTCAATAAAACGATCTTGTTCTTAAATTAATTGTTAAGGTCTTTGGTGGATTGGGGAATCAAAGGCCTTGGGGATGGGGGAGGGAAATCAAAGGCCTTGGGAATGAGGG
>CAXITT010000070.1:633540-650354 GCA_964033795.1 Lymnaea stagnalis
AATCAAAGGCCTTGGGGATGAGGGTGGGGGAGGGGAATCAAAGACCTTGGGGATGAGGGTGGGGGAGTGAATCAAAGGCCTTGGGGGTGGGGGGAGGGGAATCAAAGGCCTTGAGATAATGATCCAGTTATAATATATTGGGCAATTAGATTCGTTTAGTCGTCCAACTATAATATATTGGACACATTAGTTTAGTGATCCAGTTATAGTGTAGTATATTGGCCATTAGATTAGTTTAGTGATCCAGTTAAAATATATTCGGCAATAGATTCGTTTAGTGATTCAATTATTAGTATATTGGACACATAGATTCGTTTAGGGATCAAGTTAAAATATATTGGACACATAGATTTAGATTCGTTTAGGGATCATGTTAAAATATATTGCAAAAAGTGTTGAACTGCAATAAAGCTTTAAAATAGATTAATTAGACACCAACAATTAGTGTCAATATAACAATATAAGGTAAGCTTTAATGATAATTTTAAAGAATACAAAAAGTATACGTTTCGGCACATGCCTTCATCAGTACAACAAAAAGACAAATACGTAGGGCCTATAAATTAAATTTACATAATATATATATACACAGATATCCTACCTAAAAAAGGGGAGAGAAAATATACAGAAGCAAAGTAAAGAAAAGTGTAAAGGACGGGATTTGAGCAAAACTGTAAAAATCAAACAGGAAAAAGACATGGCAGCTAGGTAAAATTGTGGATTTGGTTTATTCCATATGGAGAAAACGTACCAAATCGTGTTAATAATTTATTCTTCATGTATATCCTATCTGTTGTGCTAGTAGTATACATTATAGTAACCGCAGTTACTGGTATAATGTATACCAGTAACTGCGATGTCTGAGATACCATCATGGTTAAGGCTTTTGAAATGTTTGGAGACCGGACAGAGAGCTTGTTTATTTATGTTATGTAGGTGTTTTCTGAACCGGTCTCCAAGGCGACGACCTGTCTCTCCTACATATACTTTACCGCACTTTTTGCAAATGATGGTGTAAATCAAGTTGCGACTTGTGCAGGTAAACCCATCTTTTATTTTGAATATTTCCAGAGGGAAATTGATCGTGTCAACCTCAATCACATAGGGACATGTGTTGCAACGGTTTCGGTTGCAACTTTGTGTGCCTTTATGTGCTTTGATAGCGGGGAGGTGGCTTCTAACTAGCATGTCCCCAAGGCTCTTGTCCCTCCGGAAAGCGAAAAGAGGAGGTTTTCTGAAAATCTCATTGGTGACCGGGTCTGGCATAAGAATTGAGCGGTTTTTCAGAACCAGAAAACGAGCTTTAAGGTTATGGGGATGCAAAGTTAAAATAAATTTAGATCTGTCCCTAGCGTCAGAATGAGTCGCTTTAAAAGAATCCTGCCTAGTCATACCTTTAACTCGAGTGAAAGCTGCTTTTAAAATTTGTTCAGGACATAACCTGCGTCGGAAAAAATCCAACATTTCAGCCGTCCTTTCCCAAAAATCCTCATCATTGCTACAGAGTCTTCTCAGTCCCATCAATTGAGAAAAAGGGAAGGAGTTTTTGCATGACTGAGGATGGGATGATGAATACAGTAAGAAACTATGGCTGTCTGTTTTCTTATAAAAAATGGACGTATATATGATGTCCTCTTTAAGATTATTTTTTAAGTCCAAAAAATTGATAGTACTTTTATGGATCGTTGAAATGAATTTGATTTGTTGGATGAAAATGTCCAATAAAGTTAAACTTTCCAGTTGTGTTATGTCCATATTTGTATTCCATATGCAGTCATCTATGTATCTCCTTTAATTTTCTGGGAAAGGGCCTTTGTAGTGTTCTCTCCAAAGATGTTCTAAATGGCCCATAAATAGACGTGCATAGCTTGGTGCCATTCTTGTTCCCATAGCAACGCCACTGATCTGATAAAAAAAATCACCATTGAATTCAAACGAGTTAAGATGTAAAACCAGTTCTGTCAGACGTACAAGGGCATTTGTTTGAAACTTGATATTAGGATTCTTATTCAGAAAAAATGAAATAGCAGTGAATGCTTCTGTTTGGGGATTTGAGGTGTACAGTGAAGAAACGTCAATTGTAAAAGGTGAATGGGTTTCAGTTTCATTAGCTAAAACCAAAGACTTGAGAGATTTGATCATGTGATTAGTGTTTTTAATATATGATGGCAAACTTTCAACAATGGGCTGAAACATTGTATCCAAAAATTCCGAAATCAGTTCAGTAGGACAAAAACAAGCTGAGACAGTAGGTCTTCCAGGACTTCCTGCCTTGTGAACTTTTGGTAATAATCACAAACATGATCTACCAAGATCACTGTCATAAATTCTTAAGTTTGAGGCAGACGCCCGGTAATTGGCCAACTTGAATAATGTAATCGATAGTATCCTTGACCATGTTATTATTCTGGACAATGGGGTCGTTGGACCTCGGCGTGTAAAATTTTGTATCTTGTAATTGTTTGGAGGCCTCTTCAATGTATAGCTTCTTATCCCAAACTACAACAGCTCCACCCCTGTCTGCCGGTTTAATAAACCTGGCTCATATATATTTGTTTAGTGAGCTGGTCAGTATAAGCCAAGCCCCACTCTATCAAGAGCTGGTCAGTATAGGCTAAGTCCCACTCTATCAAGAGCTGGTCAGTATAAGCCAAGCTCCACTCTATCAAGAGCTGGTCTGTATAAGCCAAGCTCCACTCTATCAAGAGCTGGTCAGTATAAGCCAAGTCTCACTCTATCAAGAGCTGGTCAGTATAAGCCAAGTCCCACTCTATCAAGAGCTGGTCAGTATAAGCCAAGTCACACTCTAGACCTTAAGCTTCACGACAAAACACGTTTCTGTCTATTCAGATGCCCGATGGCCTAATTTATGATCATATCAAGTTATCAGTAACATATTGACGTCACAGATATGCCCCCCAGCTGCTAGGCATCTTATTTCACACACCGGCCAGGTTGGGTCGGCCACATTGGCGTAGGCCAGATTTGCACGGAAAAAGGGCGGTGGGGCAGATTGGGTCAGCCAGATTCGGTCGGGGAGATTTGGTCGGCCAGGTTGGGTTACCAGAAATGTTGCCTCACTTTTTTACTACTATGTTTCCCCACTCTTTTATAGATATGTAGCCCGCCACTCTTCTACCACCTATGTTGCTCCACTCGACATGTCTATTATGTTACTGGTACGTGCCTGTTATGTTACTGGTACGTGCCTGTTATGTTACTGGTACGTGCCTGTTATGTTACTGGTTGTGCCTGTTATGTTACTGGTTGTGCCTGTTATGTTACTGGTTGTGCCTGTTATGTTACTGGTACTTGCCAGTTATGTTACTGGTACATGCCTGTTATGTTACTAGTACTTGCCTGTTATGTTACTGGTACTTGCCTGTTAAGTTACTGGTACTTGCCTGTTAAGTTACTGGTACTTGCCTGTTATGTTACTGGTACATGCCTGTTATGTTACTGGTACGTGACTGTTATGTTACTGGTACTTGCCTGTTATGTTACCGGTACGTGCCTGTTATGTTACCGGTACGTGCCTGTTATGTTACCGGTACGTGCCTGTTATGTTACCGGTACTTGCCTGTTATGTTACCGGTACGTGCCTGTTATGTTACTGGTACTTGCCTGTTATGTTACTGGAACGTGCCTGTTATGTTACTGGTACTTGCCTGTTATGTTACTGGTACTTGCCTGTTATGTTACTGGTACTTGCCTGTTATGTTACTGGTACGTGCCAGTTATGTTACTGGTACTTGCCTGTTATGTTACCGGTACTTGCCTGTTATGTTACCGGTACTTGCCTGTTATGTTACTGGTACGTGCCTGTTATGTTACTGGTACTTGCCTGTTATGTTACTGGTACTTGCCTGTTATGTTACTGGTACTTGCCTGTTATGTTACTGGTACATGAATTTCTACTGCCTAGTTAATAAGATGCGCAAGTGACGGTAATAAATTATAATTAACATAATTCTTTAAACACTTAGCACTCCCTCAACCTCCCTCCATCCAACTCCCTCAACCTCCCTCCATCCAACTCCCTCAACCTCCCTCCATCCAACTCTCCCAACCTCCTTCCATCCAACATCCTCAACCTCACTCCATCCTTCTCCCTCAACCTCGCTCCATCCAACTCCCTCAACCTCCCTCCATCCAACTCCCCCAACCTCCTTCCATCCAAATCCCTCAACCTCACTCCATCCTTCTCCCTCACCCTCGCTCCACCCATTCCCTCAACCTCCCTCCCTCCAACTCCCTCAACCTCCCTCCCTCCAACTCCCTCACCCTCCCTCTTCCCCACTCCCCCAACCACCCTACCAACTTGTTCCTTTNAAAGCCTAAAATGCATTTAAGCCCCAGAATCACCAACAATGCTTCCTCTAAAAAAAAAAAAAAGCCAAAATACAGGGACACAATGAGCCCCAGGGGCCCTCCTGTGCATGGATCTCACCATTCTCTATGGCACGTTCTGCACTCCCTACGATGACGTATTTCATCGTCGTGACAGCGCCATTGACTGCGTGATCAGAAACCGTTCGATGAGGCAAACGGTGATGCAATACTCCTCCCCTACTCATTTCAACCTTAATGTAGATTTCAAAATTAGGTTAGAATAAGGAACATTATGCTTCTAAGAGAAGTTCAAACACTGGCATGGGAAGAGGTGGGCAGTGGCGGCGGACTGCCCAGGGCGTGATATTTTTGGGGGTGGTATTTTGGGTCCACTCTCATAGAAAATATTTTTTGTTTTCTTTCCGATAGTGGGATACATACACCAGGATAATAGGATACAATACACCAGTTCACCAGACAAAATTTTATTTCCCAGGAAAATGCTACACACTTTGAATGGTCTATATATATCAATGGTCTTTATGAATGGTCTACATGAATTGTCTACATGAATTGTCTGTGTGAAGTGTCTCTATGAATTGTCACATGAACGGCCTACATGAATTGTCTATGAATAGTCTATATGAATGGACGACTTTTTTGTATGTGTTCTGTATTGTTTAGTGGCCTTCATGAGTGAGGACTAGCAAATTCAGTCTACGTTTTTATATGTATGTTATTATTCATAGCAATGTTCACCTTAGGAAATATTTAACATGCAGTTGCGTAGCGAGGGTGTTTGGCGACCGGGGACAAGATTCGCGCCCGGGGACAAGATCCATTTTAAAGCGCCCCCTTTTCTTTTTTTCAACTCTCAAACCCATTATTTTTACCAATAATATAATATCAAATCACATTTTGGCGCCCCTAACTAGCTTGCACCCGGGGACATCTGCCCCCCCCCGGCCACCCCATCGCTACGCCTCTGTTAACATGTAATGGGAAAAAAAAAGAAAAAATATCGTCCCCTCATCTTTACATCTGGGAAGGGATAACTTTTAGAGTTCAAGAAAGAAAAAATTATGGTGATCTCCCCTTCTACAGGACCAATAACAACAGCTGGTTTCTTGTGGCATTTCCATCTAAGCAGGTAGGAACGCTGTTCACATAATTCAGCTTTCGTCTAAAGTAATTCGTGAGGCAAATGCTTGAAAGTGATGCTATAACTATAAGTAAGTTTCAATACCAAATACACATTGTTTTATTTTATTTGTTTGCACAAATGAAGAAAATTAAAAATAAACTCTGACCTAGTTAGTGTGTATGGCATGGCAACGTAACCGGGGAAGAGCGGGGAGGGGGGGGGGCGGTGCCAAGTTTTCGTTGAATAAGTTGGAGATGGAAGAAGAGTTTGTAAAAATAAAAATTCAATTATTATCTTAATTATTAGAGATTGTGTAATTATTATGTAAACACATATGATAATCTCTTATTTTAACGCTCTAACTCTAAGTTCAATGCGAATGGAAAAGCATTTTTGTTTTCATTTTCATAGTTAACTTTTTAAAATAAATAATCAATTTATTCCACTATTTAAAAGGGTTTTATTTTTATAAGTCAAATGTTGTCTTTTTGTCCTAAAATAAAAGCTATTGAATAAATTGTACAAGATAAAAAAAGGACACCATTTGTTATTCACTGTGCCATTATATTGTATGGTTTTTGGGGTTTTGGTATACTAGAGGAACTCAGAAATTTAAAAAAACCCTTTAAAAACCAATGAAAACATAAGACAAACTAATTGCAAAACAATAAATTTGTTCTGGTTCTGGTAATGTTACGTTGCTGCATCCATGTACTGGCATCTTTGCAATGGTTGGGGATATGATGTTGCTATTCTAACAGCTCCTAGCTGATGCCAGGGCAGCCTTGAAGCTTTCGGCCGATGTCGAGTTCACAGTGGCATCATTCAGGTGGTTCCATGCTATATTGTGCGTGGGAAGAAAGATTGTTGATACTGCACTGTGTTGCACTGAGGCACTTTGAAGAATTTGCTATTTTTTCTGGTTAATTGTTTTTGGGAATGTCAATGGTGAAGTCAGTGTTCAGTGAGCGTTTTGCTCTGATCAGTCTACCCGGCTTCTGTGGGGTGAGGTACGTGCCTGCTGGGATGGCCGGCACCAGTCTCATGATCACTTTATATAAGAATATCTATTGAGGGTGTTTTAAGTGTAGTTCCATCTGGTAAATAGAGAGATTTTATTTAAAAAACTTTTAATCATGATCCCACCTCAACAATGGTGTGACAATGGTGCTATATTAGTGTATAAAAGAGATCACCCGTATTTCTTAAAGATATGTTTCTATGTCTTTTTTAACCTAAAAATTCATTCCCTATTAAAATTTTTTTTAAAAAACAACTTTGTTATCTGCAGACTATAATGGAATTCTCCCAGCTTTTCCCACTCTTACAATTTACTGACAGTGGTAAGTAGTAGTTTTGTAAGTTTCTTTGAGTTAAGTAATGTTTATTATTATTACAATTTATTATTAATTAATTGTATTGCATCTAATCTTCTTATCACCAAAGAGGTGTATGGTATAGATCAGTGGTTTTAGCTCAATATCCTGAACAGCCAAAATAACAAATTTTGATTAAAAATACAGTGGTACTTCGGTATATGGTATATGTCCGCTTTGAATAAGTCCAACTTGGTAGGCCTTTATGTCCTGTTTGGACAAGAAACATTTAGCTTTGTATAAGACCTTCATTTGGAAAATGACCTTGGAGGAATTTGTGGCCAGAAGCAGTGACTGAAAGGGACTTTGAGGCTGTGCATACAGTGGGCAGGTCCATGGGAATAGCTGACCACTGAGGAGCCGCAGGAACTTAAGAAGGATGAGCACAAGACTAGGATGGATGCACTCTCTTCAGGCTCTGGGGTGGAGGAGATAGAGGAAGCTCCTACTTCATTAATCAAGGAAATCTTTGCTAAATGGATGGATGTCAAAAACTTTGCAGAGAAGTACCACCCCAACAAAGCCCAAACAAGTCGTAATAGCATTGTCTGGAATAACCAGACAGACAATGTCACATTTTCCAAACATCCTGAGGAGAAGTCAAAAGCAAAGCTCTTTAGACAGATTTTTAGTAAAAGTAAACCTGGTGAGCCTCAACCAGGTTCAAAAATAGGGAAAAGAGGCAGAAAAAAGAAAGAACAACAGAATGTCATATTCCTGAAGTTTTATTGGAAGCGGACTCTCCTTCAAAACAATAACATCTCCTCCTTCTCAGCACCATATTAGTAAGCACTTGACTCTTCTCACCAAAGTAAAGTGAAGTAAATTTTCATTTATTTCACATAAGTTCTTTTTATTTATGTAATATAGTATTAAGCAGTGTTTAAATTATTTTATACAACCACGTCAATGAATGTATAATATGCCAATAACAATATGAATTTTTTTTCATGGGAATGGATGAATCATTTCCCCTTTATTTCTTATGGTAAAAATTCATTTGGTATATGTTCTGTTTGGTATAAGTCCAAGGATCTGGAACGGATTAAGGACATATACCGAGGTACCACTGTATAAAACTTTCTGATATAATTCACCACCTTAGGTTGTCCAAGCTGCCCCTAAATCTACTCAGCATTTTACCGCCCACTGGGCCATTCCACCCACCTTGTAAACCATTGTTATAGATGATGTTAAGTTACCAATACCATATCTTTCAACTACATGATAAAATACCATATCTTTCAACCACATGATAATATACCATATATATCAACCACATGATAATATAGGCCTACCATATCTTTCAGCTGCATGATAAAATACCATATCTTTCAACCACATGATATAATGCCAAATTCATAAAAACTTAAATTTTATATGTATTATCTATACAAAATCTATCAATGCCAGTCATCTTTTTGATTTGTAAAGATAAGCAAGCCAAACATGCCAAATGAGATTGATTATTGAACAAAGGTTTGGACCAGGCTAATCAAGTTTCACAAGGTTCATATTCAACTAATCACCTGATAAAATAATGTTGCAGAATGTATATTTTTAAAAAATGTGTTACATTTCCATTGAGATATAACACGTTTACTTTCTTTGCGATGCATAAAAAGGCCAAAGTAATTTGTAAAGTTTCCATTTATACATTTGCAGCTTTCCCCACCGGAGGGTTCTCACACAGTCAGGGCATAGAAGCTTTCATACAGCATTATCATCATGTTGGCATGAGAAAAGGTAAATTCTTATATATCCCCTCAGTTGCTTGAATTATTATTATTTATGTTTAAGTTTAATTGTTTCTTTTCTTGGTGTTTTTTCCCCACAGTTTTTAAAGTAAAATAAATTAAGAATTTCATACCACTACAAGATGAAACAAAACTTGCTTGACCTTGACATATTTTTTTATTGGGTATAAAATTTAAACTTAAAATGTTTCATTGAGAAGAGTGTGTGTAAAACTTTGCACTAACTTTATCACCAACTTAATTTTAATTCACATAATTGTCTTTCCAATAAACATGACTCATTGTGCATTCTAGGAAAACATCTTAGTAACAGTCTAGATATTGTTATCTGACTTATACCTTGAATGTAAGTTAAACATTGAATGTAAGTTAAACCTTGACTGTAAGTTAAACATTGAATGTTATTTTCTTTCTATTTTCCAGACCATAAAAAATTATTTAATGCATTTATTTGTATTCTGGAAAATTCTGGTAAGTTACCTGACCTTTGTTATTCTCTTCACTTTCCTTAGATTGGAAACTGCCGTCTGCTCTATTAGAGGAAACTATGCAAAATTTCTCATTTAAATTTCAATTAAATAAAAAATGTAAACAATTTTTAGGGTTATTTCTCATATAATTTTTATTTATTAAATTAGTACAGCAAGCCCTGTAAGAAAAGTTTTTGAAAAAAATAGCACAAAACACTGACCTTGGAAGGAGGTGTTGTCTGCCTTGAGCAACACTTTGTTTCATATATAATGAGGGGCATTTTTTGACCAACCGCTGAGTTTTTTCATATTGGGGGTGGGGCATGGGGGACGTGGCAAAAGTCTTGGTCAGACCTTGGCAGCAGTAACCATAGCAATGCCTTTGGTGCAGTCTGGATGGTCAATACAGGAAATGTTATGCTCATTGGCATACCAGCCACAGATGGTGATGAACTTGGGTTCATATCAAGCCTCAAATAACCAAGCATCCTTTTACATGTGGCATAAACAGAATGATGTCAGATATACTGGGCCATGGCATAAACAGAATGATGTCAGATATACCGGGCCATTTGCGTACATGAAAAATAAAGTCAGATGTATTGGGCCATTTGGGTTAAAGACTTTAAAAACAATTTTAAGATTTACTTTTCCATCATTTTGAATTCTGGGGATAAATAATGAAATCGTTCAGTTCTATCTACAGAATGGAAGTAAATAAATAAAGGACATAATATATTGAAATGACACCGGACACATTTACAAAACATCCACACATCAATACAAAATACCCACAAAACATATCCACACACCAATATTACAAAACATCCACGGATTTCAACTATACAACATATCAACACAGTTCATCATTACAAATTATCCACACAAATCATCCTTACAACATATCCACATTCTATTTTCACATAAACCGCAAGTGTCAAACATTTTTAAGCCTTCAAGCCAATCAAGTCAATTAAATTATTCTTCCCACAGGCTCTCTCCATCTTCCCTTTGTGAGTGCAGCACACGCCATCTTCCAGGACTTAACTACTCAGGCAGCAGAGGCAGGCGAACCGCCCGCAACATGTTCAGTTCAAAGTAAAAATGGAGAGATTCATTCACCGGCTAATGAACTGAATCAATTGTCGGGCAATGGATGTTCTGAGTTAGCGGCCAACAAATGTACAGAGTTAACAAACGACCAATGTTCAACCGACAGGCTGCAGTCGTCCCTACGGCAACTTGTGGATCTTGATAAAACCTTTGAAGCCTGTTCCACCAATCATATTTCCAGACGAGCCAGCGCAAGACAGGTCTAGACTTAGAATCAGTTAGTTATTGATTCACTTCTTTGTCTTTTTCTTCATAAAAAATAAACCTGGATGGTCTTTTTGGGCTGTTTACCCTTGTCTGAAATGGTGCAAAGTGTGCAGTGGGTTGTGTCCCATGAAGCTCTTGTTAAATTGGGACAATTTTACCAAAATGTTTGTTATTAAACAATACTACAATATTGCTCCAAGCAATGAAGGCTAAAAAGAATAATGTTATTTTTATATATTGTGAAATCATCACAATAAGTGTTTTGAGCAGTTTATCACTTGGGTAGGTGCTGCACAAGTTTTCATGATCTCAAATCACAAATATGCACTTGTTTTTTCTGTAACTTCCAAGTTCATTTGCTTGATTTTTCACAGCACCTCTCTCTGTCCTTCTTACGCTCTCAAGCACCAATTAAAACGTCCGCTCGCATATTTCAGGGTAAATCTTTCATTGAAGTCTTAAAGTTGATCTACAAAGATCTTTATTTTGATTTGATGTCTGCCCTTTCCGAACTGCCACATGGCCATTACCCTGTCGTCTATGGAGCAGTCATGTCTGCCATTGGTGTCGATTCCGACGCTGCTATAGGATCTTTCATGTTCTGTGTTGTTCGGGGCTTGATAACTTCTGCCGTCAGACTGGACGTTTTGGGAGCCATGGAGGTATATTAACTGCCACATGAGAAAACTTTACCCTGATAGTTTTAGCAGCTTTTAGTTAGAGGAAATACAAATATACCCAAACTTTACTCATTCTACTCTGAACAGATCTCATTATACCTTTTAAAACGAACTCAGCATAACACATACTCTGTTCTAACATAACACATACTCTGCTCTAACATAACACATACTCTGCTCTAACATAACACATACTCTGCTCTAACATAACACATACTCTAACAGACCTCATTCAGAGCTACACATTACTGTATGTTTTTAAATGAAAATATGTTAAAAGTTTTTTTTGTTAAAATAACAGATTGTGTCCAAATATTTTTAACAAAATATTTAAGCAAATTTAAACATGCACTTTTTTTTAATCAGGGGCAAAAACTTCAATGCAGTCTACAGCAAACCATTGCTGACATAGTTGCCAGGTAGGTTGATAGTTTAAATGTTTAGGTGAGTGGCAGGCTACCTAAAGAAGGCTAGGTGAGTGGCAGGCTACCTAAAGAAGGTTAGGTGAGTGGCAGGCTACCTAAAGAAGGTTAGGTGAGTGGCAGGCTACCTAAAGAAGGCTAGGTGAGTGGCAGGCTACCTAAAGAAGGTTAGGTGAGTGGCAGGCTACTGAAAGAACAATTTACATGACAGCTTCAAACAATACAATTCAAATCAAGAAGTGGGTTTTTTGAAAGCTGTCCCTTAGTGGTCAGAAAACAACAGTTTCAATATTTTGTAAGCACTGTATCCTAGACCAGTACTCAGTAGCAAAGATTATGTTCTACGTACTATACCCAACTAGTACTCAGCAATGAGTATGTACTCCATAGGCACTGGATTTTTAAATTATATGTAATCTATATGTATTTATCTCCCCATCTTTCTAAAATAGTCTATCCATGTATCTCCATGTCTCTCCCTGTTTCTCCCTGTCTCTCTATGTCTCTCCTCATCCTTTACTCTCTGAGACCAAAATATTGTTTAGGAAAATCCATGTATTAAAAAGTCTCTAAATTAACAGATAAAAATATTGAGATCTAAACAGACATATCCTATTGAAATGTACACATGTCATATTGAAATGTACACATGTCATATTGAAATGTACACATATATTGAAACGTACACATGTCATATTTAAATTTGCACATGTCATTTTAATGTAAACATGTCATATTTAAATGTACACATGTCATATTTATATGTACACATTATATTTAAATTTGCACATGTCAATATCACCAGGAACAAGCTGAAAACGACAGGATGTGTGAGTACAAGATTTCCACTTGTGGACGTCTTACAGAATACCCAAGACACTCTGTTCTGTAAACTTTTCTACTCATAATAAACTAGTTTATTTATTGGTTAGCTTTCAGATTTGTTCATTATTGGGATTGCAAGTTTATCGAGAGTGGATTTTTTTATTAGGAGATGATACAATGTACTAGACACTACAATGTACTAGACACTACAATGTACTAGACACTACAATGTACTAGACACTACAATGTACTAGACACTACAATGTACCTACAATGTACTAGACACTACAATGTACTAGACACTACAATGTACTAGACACTACAATGTAGTAGGCACTACAATGTAGTAGGCACTACAATGTAGTAGGCACTACAATGTAGTAGAAACTACAATGTACTAGACACTACAATGTACTAGACACTACAATGTAGTAGGCATTACAGTGTACTAGACACTACAATGTAGTAGGCACTACAATGTACTAGACACTACAATGTAGTAGGCACTACAATGTACTAGACACTTTAATGTACTTAACACAACAATGTACTAGACCAGGTGTGGGCAAACTACGGCCCGGCACCTGATATTTTGCGGTCCTCGAAGACATTTAGAAATTTTTAAAAATTGCTTTGTTTTTAAGTTATTTGGTTGAATTTAACAGAATTTTATCTACCGTTATGATTTTTAAAAACATTTTTGATCAAATTTCTTTCTGATTTTCTTTTTTTTTTTTAACAGTCCTTGGCTTTTGTCATGCAATGCTAAAATGTGAATTTATGGATTTTAATCGAGAGAAATATTTATAGACAGTTGAAAAATTGGACATAATATACATGCCCACCCCCCCCCCCTAGTTTTACATAATCTTGTCAGTGTGACCCACCACACAAAAAGTTTGCACACCCCTGTGCTAGACACTAATTTTCTTGACAACAATGTAATAGATAAATAAAATACAAAATGGAGGTAAAATTGGGTAGATGTTTATTTGGTTTAAGGATTATTTGCTGAGACTCAAAATTAAAAAATAACAACAAACTCAAATGATCTGTCAATGTATATAAGAATGAGCTAGGCTGGCCGTAACTCCACAGAACTGAAAAATACGTTCGATCAAAGTTATTTTCTATGTTGTTTTACGGACATTGAATACTTGTAATGCGCAAAAAATTAATTAATTTAAAGTAACAACTAAGGAACTATCTTAAGCATTGTGTATATGGGTTTGAAGTCATGAAAAAAAAGTTAAATAAAAAAATTATGATCAAAGCATTACACTTACACCGTAATCACATTCATGGAGAAACCCAAACATCCGCTTGTTGATTTTAGTTCTTTTTTTTTTAGGACTTGTTTATATTGGGAAATAAAATTAACATTAATTTGTTCTAAATAGCGGATTTATCGGCGTATAACACGCGCCTTTTCTTCCTGAAAATAGGGGGCAAATGATGTATGCGTGTTATACCCCGATATAATATAATGTTACGTTTTTTCCCCCTGAAATTTCCTTCTTAAAATGAGGTGCGTACGCCAATAAATACGGTAAACATGCAAATCAAAACATAGCGCAAATAGCTCTTAAGTTTCTTTGATTTAACAACCACGCGTTATAAATCAGATAATGCATTTTTTCCTTCTTAAAAATATAATTACTCAATATAATTAATTGCTTTTTAAATTGTTAATAAAACACACATAAATTTTAGCTTTGGATTTTTAACATTTAATTAATAAGTTTTTACTTTTTAAATTCCAAAAATATACTTTTATTACATTTATAACGTAATAAACTTAACCTTTAAATATACTTCTAATAAGAAAATGCCACTTAAGTCAATCAGTGCAGCGAAACTACATAGCCAAATAGCATTCAATAATCCACGTATAACTCATCCAAATAAGAACAAAATATTTGAAGTGCAAAATATGTTAGTTTGAGTAGGGAAAGGACTACAATCCGGTGGAAGATTTTATAAATTTTATTTCAATCGAGGGGTGGGGTGGGGGGGGGGGGGCATTTTGGGCCAGGGAGCAAAAGGTACGTCTTAAAATAAAGGAATGAATTTGATAAATAATTAACCTTCTTGGGTACATACATATTGAAGGTAGGCAATAGGATGTGTACATTTTTACGTGGATGACAACATATTTAAATCCTATGGTATTACATTTGTGAAAAAAAGAGATGTTACATTCTCTTTTTACAAATAAACATATGTTTAGAGTTTAGGGTAATCCATAAATGACGTCACGCGTCTGGGGGGGGGGAGATTTTTGTGACGATGTGTGACGAGAGGGGGTGGGAGGCCTTTAAGCCATGTGATGTCACACGAAAAGCAGAATATTGTATTAAAGAATTTCACTTCATAACACTGAATGACAGACATTTTAAACATTATTTAAACAAAGAAAAAAAACAATTATAATTATTTTATTTTAAAACGACTATCACTGAGAGAATCAGTACGGTGGGTATGCGAGGAATTGCCCCTGATCAAGTTACACGCCGCCCAGGAGTAGGAGAATCGGAGTGTGGCAGTTGCAATAACAGTCGTGGCAAATTATGGCTAAATCTCAGGCGGGTTTAAGGGTGGACCTTTGGAAAATCCTTGCCCAGCACCACAAGCTCTCGGTGGTGTTACACGGGATCTTGCCCAGCACCACAAGCTCTCGGTGGTGTTACACGGGATCTTGCCCAGCACCACAAGCTCTCGGTGGTGTTACACGGGATCTTGCCTCTCCGTGGCGTGCCTGACTAGTAGGGGAATGAAATAGCGAAACGTTTCGCTATTTCATTCTTTTACTAAGCTTGAAAGCAGTCCTTTCATTTATAATGACTAGTAGGGGGGAGTTTCTTTTTCTGAAGCTAAAAGATCCCAGGCAAAACGCATGATTTCCAACGCAAAGGAAGTTTAAGCGCTAACATGATTACGTGTTGCCGGTGATGGGTATGAGGCAGTGGGTGGCCGCCTAAACCCTTGTCAATGATTAAAAAGACGCGGCCCTGAGAAAGCCGCCCCGTTACGTCCAGCCCGAACCACTCCCAGAACGGTGGGTTGAGGTAACGCACGTCTCCCCCGGAGAGGAAGTAAAAGCCGTTTTGACCCTTCACAGTCCTGTCCGGAACGCTCCCGGTAAAATGCGGGTTTGAGGCAACGCAACGCCTCCCCGGAGGGGAACAATTCGTTGGGAACCAAATGCTCGCAGGAGCGGTGGGAGAAAGTTAAGCTCATGACTACTCCCAGAGTGGAAGTAAAGCCGTCCCACACCAAGGAAGGCACGACTCCCTGGGCGGTGGAGGTGGCAACGCAGTGCCATCTCCGGAGAGGAAGCAAAACTGTTCCAACCCCACGTCCCGACGACCGTAAGACTCAATGGGCAAGGGGGACTGTGACGCAAAACTGCTCCCCCCATGAGTGGAAGAAACCTGCCCAAACCCCGTACTCTAGGCCGAGTTGCATGGCCGGAGTCCCCAGGAACTACTAGGCTATGTTTCACGGCCAGAGGTCCTAAGAGATGGACTCTCGACCTTCGAGTATTGAACTTTATGGCTAAATCTGGACACGAGGGAAGTGGGCGCGGGATGAAGCGGGAAAAAAAAGGTTGACCGCGGGGTGGGGGGTATCTTAGTAGATGCTCTGGGACAGGGATTCTTAACCCTTTTTTGCAGAGTTGCAGGCCCACTCCGTTTTAAACATCCTTCCCCCAACCGTATAAATTACATTCAAATAAAATTTAAAACAATTAAATCATTTAATTTAGTTATCATAGTTTTATTTCTTTGATTAACTTTTTTATAAAAAGAGGACAAAAATGACCAATACACACTATGCGCCAATGAGATTCACCTTTGACTACTGCTAATCAAAATCTATTAAAAACTTTTTAAATTGTTTCAATTTTTGTTTAAAGCAGCAACAACTAGCAATGGCAGCAAATAGAATCAGTGGCGTAGTTAGGGTTGGTATCACCCGGTCCGGTAAGTTCATGGTTTCATCACCCCCACCCCCCCCACCCTTTTTAACGATGTAGTTCTACTTGTTAAACTTTGACCTCAGTTTAAACAATACAAGAACGGGACCGGAACAAAAACAAATTCATTGAAGGTCAGGGGGGGGGGGGTAAATGTATTTAAGAACTGCAACATTCTTAGAATCGCCCATTGTTATCAAAGGATAGTTTTATTTCTGTGAATTTAAAACTAACTTCCTGCCACTTACAAACGTTACCGTATACTTCTTTCGGCGATGAAACATGGTCACGTGATCACGTGGTCACGTGATCACGTGGTCACGTGGTCACGTGGTCACGTGGTCACATGGTCACATGGTCACATGGTCACATGGTCACATGGTCAAAGCGGTCACATGGTCACATGGTCACATGGTCACATGGTCACATGGTCACATGGTCACAGGGTCACAAGGTCAAACCGGTCACATGGCCACCTGGACACATGGTCACATCGTCACATGGTCACA
>CAXITT010000070.1:651363-665554 GCA_964033795.1 Lymnaea stagnalis
GGTCACATGGTCACATGGTCAAAGCGGTCACATGATCACATGGTCAAAGCGGTCACATGGTCACATGGTCACATGGTCAAAGCGGTCCATGGTCACATGGTCAAAGCGGTCACATGGTCACATGGTCAAAGCGGTCACATGGTCACATGGTCACATGGTCAAAGTGGTCACATGGTCACATGGTCACATGGTCAAAGCGGTGGTGTGTTTCAAACCATATAAAAAGGTAACCTAATTGCTGACGCATCAACCTTGACATTTTAATATTAACGAAACACGCATTTTGATTGATCACATGGGTGGGAAATGTACCTCTGTTGTCCTTTTATGAATTTATGTTAGACCGATCAGTGTGTGCTCTGTAATGACGCTATATTTCAATTTGGTGTCACCCCCTGGGATGGTGTTGACCGGTGCGGTCCGCGCCCCCCAGCTACGCCACTGAATACAATTTTTTGGTCTTCCGTACCTCAAGGCGGGGGAGGTACATGTACCCTTGTTTAAGAACCACTGATCTCGTGAAATGTTTCTGTCACGGGTGCAGTAATTAGACATCCATGGGAGACAACGTTCTTAAGGGTTTGTAAACGACAGTAGTGGGCATAGGGACTTTTTACAGGGGGGGGGGTGTGCAGAGATTTGTGAAGTTATATTTGAGGGGAGGGGGGTCTAACTTTTTGTGACAATGGGGGGGGGGTGTCAAAAATCAGCGAACTTTGCGTGACGTCATTTATGGATGGCCACTTTTCAATTAAGAAAATCAATGGCGTTAACAAAACGTGGGTAAATTTATATAAGTTATAAGTATAACCATGAATATTAAACCCAATTATTTGACACACTTGAAAATTTAATCTTGAAAAATGGTTAAGGGTTAATATTTTCTTTCAAAAAAAATGAAAATATATTTTTGTTTTTACTTTGCGAAAAGTAAAGTGGGTGTGTATTTTTATGAGATTAACACGTTTTTAAAAAAGACACTCAAGTCTGTTATAGACCTGAAAGACGGTTGCGAGATTCTTCTCTTCAGACTTTAGATGAAAGGGTTCTTTGTTTTACAATTTTCTGAAAATGTTGTCTAATTGAAAAAAAAAACCAAGGCAAAAGTTTGTTCAAATTTTTGATGAAGATATCAATATATCAATATATCAATATATCAATATATCAATATATCAATATATCAATATATCAATATATCAATATATCAAATTCCTTTAAAATAAGATATTGTTTAAATCATTTTTGTTGTAAAATTAAGATTATTTTTTTCATAATTTTGAGAGAAAAAAAATTGTAGTGTAAGGGCAGGAAACGGGGGAAAATCTTAAGTATGTCTATGGCGTAGAAATCGTCCCTCAATTAACTTCTTTAATGACAAAAGAGATATAATTAGTGATGGTTTAGATTGGGTCATTTAAGGTCATGTTTAGAGGGGGACAAAAGTAGTTTAGGAGAGTAAATGGAAGTAGGCTAGGCGTATACAATATAGCAGATAAATATTTATCAAAACTTAATGATGTTAGAAACGTAAATATCATTATATAGATACTTCTTTTTTAAAGTTAGGAATTGTGATGAGTTTTTTGCAAAAACAGGTAGAAATTATCATTATCGCAACGGACCTATCATTATTATCCCAATAACATCCGAGTCATGTATTCTAGTAAAAGAAGAATAGTGTTGTCGTTCTTGCTAGAAGAAGGTTGACATGTATGGGGAATGATTCTTGGAGTTGGAATAAAGAAATACATAATCTCCGCTTCATATTATAATTGAAAGAGAGGTGGAGGTAATAAGATTATAAATTAAAATAATTCCCTCCCTTTAACCAAGGAAATGGGTACCATACTTGCTCCAATTGGCATACTATGTGAGTACCGTACCTGCTCTAATTGTCAGACTGTGAGAGTATCGTACTTGTGGTAATTGCCATACTGTAAGAGTACCCTACATGCTGTAATTGCCAGACTATGAGAGTGCCGTACTTGCTCTAATGTACAGGCTGTGATTGGGTGAATCTCAATTATAAACAAATCATGAACAAACACAACTTATATTTGTTTCGGCAAAAATTGGAATCCATCTCTCGTGCTATGTGTAACATTTAAATGAAAAATAATCAAAATCTTTAAGCAGAATGAACTTTAGGAATTGAAAAGAGTTGATGTTCCTAACTTTAATACTAATTATAGTTTAATTTTTAGTATTTATTTAAACGTTTGATTGCATAAATTGTACAAATAAGTCGAAGAGTCAACTCTGGATAATAAGTAGGCCTAATGTTCCTTTTATTTTGGTAAGCGTTATTCTTGCATGTGTCATACGCATTGGGAGGGGGGGGGGGCAATTTCGGTTGGGAGGTGGTGTACAATGTTCATGATATCACATAAAAATCTTTGTTTATGTTGAGTTTTGAGGTAATGCGACAGGAGAGTACAAGTTAAATCGGATTTTAAGAATAAAAACAAAACCAAATTTAAAAACAATGTAATATGTTATGCGTGATAAAATGTGTCAGTTTAAACCCACAGCCCGCTGTCACCCAATACACCACACACCATGCTGTCCCCCACACAACACGCTGTCCCCCACACACCACACACCACCCTGTCCCCCACACACCACACACCACGCTGTCCCCCACACACCACACAGTCCCCCACACACCACACACCACGCTGTCCCCCACACAGCACACACCACGCTGTCCACACAGCAGACACCACGCTGTCCTCCACACAGCACACACCACGCTGTCCTCCACACAGCACACACCACGCTGTCCTCCACACACCACACACCACGCTGTCCACACACCACGCTGCTGTCCTCCACACACCACACACCACGCTGTCCTCCACACACCACACACCACGCTGTCCTCCACACACCACACACCACGCTGTCCTCCACACACCACGCTGTCCACCACACACCACACACCACGCTGTGCCCCACACACCACACACCACGCTGTCCCCAACACACCACACATCATGCTGTGCTCCACAAACCACGCTGTCACCCACACACCACGCACCACACTGTGCCCCACACACCACGCTGTCACCCAATACACCACACACCACGCTGTCACCCAATACACCACACACCATGCTGTCCCCCACACACCACACACCACGCTATCCCCCAATACACCACACTGTCCCCCACACACCACACACCACGCTGTCCCCCACACACCACGCTGTCTCCCCACACACCACGCTGTCCCCCACACACCACGCTATCCCCCACACACCACGCTGTCCCCCACACACCACACACCACGCTGTCCCCCACACACTTCGCTGTCCCCCACACAACACATCATGCTGTCTCCCACACAACACACACCACGCTGTCCCCAATACACCACGCTCTTTCCCAATACACCACACACCATGCTGTCCCCCACACACCACACACCACGCTATCCCCCAATACACCACACTGTCCCCCAATACACCACACACAATGCTGTCCCCACACACCACGCTATCCCCCCACACCACACACCACGCTATCCCCCCACACAACACGCTGTCCTCCACACACCACACGCCACGCTGTACCCCCACACACGGCACTATCCCCCATTATAATCGCCAGTTACTACAAGCGGGGGGGGGGTAGTGTGATGTCGGGGTGGGTGTACAGTTAAGGGGGGTAGGGAGAGGTGAATTGGTGGACGGGCTAGGGTAGAGATGTGTTTCGGTGGGAGAGGAGGAAGGGGGCGCGATGGTTGGCGCTAACCATACAACGCCCCTGCGAGGATACAAACACCATGCATAGTAATCACCCCACCCCTTCCCCCCTTTTCACATTGGAAAAATTCGTGTATGCGCCCCTGGTCGCCAGACGATAAACACTGGATCCCCTGACAGTCAGAACAACGTCTCTAATTAGTTGACACCGTAGTAGTCAGCCCTATACGCCGAGTCGGTGGAGGTACTATAAAACCCCAGGTACAATGTTGTTATACTAAGTTGTTGGGGAAAACTTATGGCTCGGATTGCTGCCATCTTATGGATCTGACGTTGGGTGGTGGTTCTCAACTTAAATAAAACACCAAACCATTTTTTTAAAATTTGGCCCATCTCCTTTGAACAGATTAACTCGGACAGTCTGAATGAAAACTCGATGAACTAAATCCCTTAAGAAAGTTCTAACCAAAGGTAAATAAAAAATTGTTTTACACATAATATAATACCTTATTTATACCCGGCATTTCCCGTTTGATTGATTGGATGTGATATGTTTTATAGTGTTCAAACTCTTGTTTTATAGTGTTCAAACACTTGTTTTATAGTGTTCAAACTCTTGTTTTATAGTGTTCAAACACTTGTTTTATAGAGTTCAAACACTTGTTTTATATTTTCAAACACTTGTTTTATATTGTTCAAACACTTGTTTTATGGTGTTCAAACTCTTGTTTTATAGTGTTCAAACTCTTGTTTTATAGTGTTCAAACACTTGTTTTATAGTGTTCAAACTCTTGTTTTATAGTGTTCAAACACTTGTTTTATAGTGTTCAAACTCTTGTTTTATAGTGTTCAAACACTTGCTTTATAGTGTTCAAACTCTTGTTTTATAGTGTTCAAACACTTGTTTTATAGTGTTCAAACACTTGTTTTATAGTGTTCAAACACTTGTTTTATAGTGTTCAAACTCTTGTTTTATAGTGTTCAAACTCTTGTTTTATAGTGTTCAAACACTTGCTTTATAGTGTTCAAACTCCTGTTTTATAGTGTTCAAACACTTGTTTTATAGTGTTCAAACACTTGCTTTATAGTGTTCAAACTCCTGTTTTATAGTGTTCAAACACTTGTTTTATAGTGTTCAAACTCTTGTTTTATAGTGTTCAAACTCTTGTTTTATAGTGTTCAAACACTTGTTTTATAGTGTTCAAACACTTGCTTTATAGTGTTCAAACTCCTGTTTTATAGTGTTCAAACACTTGTTTTATAGTGTTCAAACACTTGCTTTATAGTGTTCAAACTCTTGTTTTATAGTGTTCAAACACTTATTTTATAGTGTTCAAACACTTTTTTATAGTGTTCAAACACTTTTTTATAGTGTTCAAACACTTTTTTATAGTGTTCAAACACTTTTTTTTATAGTGTTCAAACACTCGCTTTTTATGGATGGAAGCCGCCTTCTTGCAATGCAATATAATTTGTATATTATAAATGTTCACGTTGCCTATATTGTTACAACTTGTAACATCCTCGCTGTTCAAACGACTAGTTAACCCACCCCAAAGTCACGCCATTGGCTACTGTAAAGTCAAGGGGTTTAATTAATGATGGCCATTTCGTTGTTACTTTATGCCAATATTTTTTGTTGGATGGTGCGCATCTTGTGTTGGATGGTGCGCATCTTGAGTTGGATGGTGCGCATCTTGTGTTGGATGATGCGCATCTTGTGTTGGATGGTGCACATCTTGTGTTGGATGGTGCGCATCTTGTGTTGGATGGTGCACATCTTGTGTTGGATGGTGCACATCTTGTGTTGGATGGTGCGTATTTTTTAGTTGATAGTGGTGCGCGTACTTATATGGTATATGTGCGACGATTTATAAAAGGGTGCGATTTCCAAGAGTTTTTATTTAAATCCAACTGACACTGAGTAAATTCAATGACCAAGATGAGTACAGGCACATTTCTGAGCGTTAATTTGCATTCATATATTAATTAGCCTACATTTCAACGACCTATTCGTTTCAGTGTGTGGTGGTTCGGCTAAGTAAACATGGATCGGATGACGTCACCGTGAATTGAGAGAAACGAAATTATTGAAAGTAACAGTATACATTTTATTTTATTATTGGGTCTATTTTGATTAACCCTACTTAACTTACGGGAGTCTAGTTTACAAACAAGTAACATGATTTTGTAACCAACCCAACTTGGTAAAGGTAGGCGGCAACCATGGGCAAGCTACTCTGTTTTACAAAAAAATTGAGCCTTAGCCCATAATTAAGATGTCATGAGTGGTGGGGGAGGGGAGGTCATTTACAGCAAACAGATGGAGCCTCCAAAGGCCAAGGTCATGGTCATGTCACGGATATGACACACACGTGATAACATCAATTTATTTTCTTTAAATACCTGCCCGAAAATGGATCCTACTAGATTTCCTTGAGTTGTTACTAAGAAGGGGGAAAAACTCAAGGAAAACACGTAAAATCAAATACCTCACAATTATAAGACTACCCTCACAATTTATAAGACTACCCTCACAATTTATAAGACTACCCTCACAATTTATAAGACTACCCTCACAATATATAAGACTACCCTCACAATTATAAGACTACACTCACAATTATAAGACTACCCTCACAATTATAAGACTAACCTCACAATCATAAGACTACCCTCACAATTATAAGACTACCCTCACAATTATAAGACTACTAATGGTGTAAGAAAGCGAGACAATGACCCACAGCAAGAGCGATGTAAATCAGCTCAGTGTGTGGGAGTGGAGTTATTTACGAGGCTTAACAGGAGAATTATGGATAGAGAATTCGGATATATTAATAAATACAGCAGCTTTACGAAGACCCAACCATAGACGCGGGAATTAAAGGAAAACTGCGCTGGACTGCATGAGACGAGCACCAGGTCATAGAGAAGAACAAGTAGTTTTCAGACATGAACCAAGGGAAAGGCTGCTCACCGGTAGACAGTCAGAGATGGGGTGATGATGTGTAGCTGAGATGGGGGGATGATGTTAAGCCGAGATGGCGTGATGATGTGGAACTGATATGGGATGATGATGTGGAGCCGAGATGGGGTGATGATGTGGAGCTGAGATGGGGTGATGATGTGGAGCCGAGATGGCGTGATGATGTGGAGCTGATATGGGATGATGATGTGGATCCAAGATGGCGTGATGATGTGGAGCTGATATGGGATGATGATGAGCTGATATGGGATGATGATGTGGAGCTGAGATGGGGGGAATGACAGCATCCAACGACCTTCAAGTCCACATCCAATGCCCTCCAGGTCTTCAAATTCTTAATGTAATCTGCACACCCTTCGTTAGTGTTTCGCTGTCTCAACAAAACTCTACATATGAGCTGACAGATAATTTACATAGTTGAATTCACACATTAACATATATGGAAATACTCCCTGTTGTATTTCCACATCTATTCACAACAACAACAAAAATGCTTATAACGTGTCCGTGTCTACCCCATCATCCATCATTAAGGGGCGCCATCTCACCGACCAGTTAAGTCCCTTGCGTTATCGAATACGAAGGGGAGAAAACTGGTTATTGCCCAACGTTAGGAAAGTGAAAAAGACTCCGCAGGCGTTATTCAAGGGAAGGATAACTCACATTTCAGTTCGTATTTTGTTTTAAATCTTATTCTTGACTAATTTTGTTCGGTTCTGGTTTCTACTTTCAAGCGGAATAATATGACCACGCCCAATGACGGCGGACAACTTCCTGGCGGACAACTTCCTAGCAGACTTAGCGGTCGTCACAGAGTTTGAATGAACACATCAGTACGTCGACATACTTCTCCTTTGTCCTGAATCTAAGATCAAAATTAACTTTGGAGTATTTGGATTAATTTTCAGATTCCATACATGGGATTAGTGGTTCTTTAACTGGACTGAGAGACCAACAGTACATGGTGGAATAGTGAAATAGCAATACCAAGTCTTATATGTGATATAGCTACCTCCACTACGGTGACATTAGGTCTACTATATGATATAGCCATAGATATCTCCATTAAAGTGATATCAGATCTGCTATATCAGCGTTCCCCAAACGGTGGTCCGTGGACCGGCACCGGTCCGCAAGCCTTACGTTACCGGTCCGGAGAGCATGAATTATTGATGTTTAAATAGAAAGAAAATGTAATTAATAAATCTGGTACCGGTCCCTGGTGCTGTTTCAAAACTTGTCCACCGGTCTGTGAAACTTAAAAGTTTGGGAAACGCTGTACTATATGATATAGCCATAGCTGTCTCCATTAAAGTGACATCAGATCTACTATATGATATAGCCATAGCTGTCTCCATTAAAGTGACATCAGATCTACTATATGATATAGCCATAGCTGTCTCCATTAAAGTGATATCAGATCTACTATATGATATAGCCATAGCTGTCTTCATTAAAGTGACATCAGATCTACTATATGATATAGCCATAGCTGCCTCCATTAAAGTGACATCAGATCTACTATATGATATAGCCATAGCTGTCTTCATTAAAGTGACATCAGATCTACTATATGATATAGCCATAGCTGCCTCCATTAAAGTGACATCAGATCTACTATATGATATAGCCATAGCTGTCTTCATTAAAGTGACATCAGATCTACTATATGATATAGCCATAGCTGTCTTCATTAAAGTGACATCAGATATACTATATGATATAGCCATAGCTGCCTTCATTAAAGTGACATCAGATCTACTATATGATATAGCCATAGCTGTCTTCATTACAGTGACATCAGATCTACTATATGATATAGGCATAGCTGTCTTCATTAAAGTGACATCAGATCTACTATATGATATAGCCATAGCTGTCTTCATTAAAGTGACATCAGATCTACTATATGATATAGCCATAGCTGTCTTCATTAAAGTGACATCAGATCTACTATATGATATAGCCATAGCTGTCTTCATTAAAGTGACATCAGATCTACTATATGATATAGCCATAGCTATCTTCATTAAAGTGACATCAGATCTACTGTATGATATAGCCATAGCTGTCTCCATTAAAGTGAAATCAGATCTGCTATATGATATAGCCATAGCTGTCTCCATTAAAGTGACATCAGATCTGCTATATGATATAGCCATAGCTGTCTCCATTAAAGTGACATCAGATCTACTATATGATATAGCCATAGCTGTCTTCATTACAGTGACATCAGATCTACTATATGATATAGCCATAGCTGTCTTCATTAAAGTGACATCAGATCTACTAATATGATATAGCCATAGCTGTCTTCATGTCTTTGTCTACCGTGTTTTCGCGTATATAAGACGGGTCTTATGCAAGGCTTTACGTACCCCGCACCAAGGGTGCGTCTCATTAAATGGATGCGTCTCATTAAATGGATGCGTCTCATTAAATGGGTGCGTCTCATTAAATTGGTGCGTCTCATTAAATGGGTGCGTCTCATTAAATGGGTGCGTCTCATTAAATGGGTGCGTCTCATTAAATGGGTGCGTCTCATTAAATGGGTGCGTCTCATTAAATGGGTGCGTCTCATTAAATGGATGCGTCTCATTAAATGGGTGCGTCTCATTAAATGGGTGCGTCTCATTAAATGGATGCGTCTCATTAAATGGGTGCGTCTCATTAAATGGGTGCGTCTCATTAAATGGATGCGTCTCATTAAATGGATGCGTCTCATTAAATGGATGCGTCTCATTAAATGGGTGCGTCTCATTAAATGGGTGCGTATCATTAAATGGATGCGTCTCATTAAATGGACGCGTCTCATTAAATGGGATGTAAACAAACAATATCTTCACTATCCGTTTTAACAACAAAATCATTATTTTCTTCCAGAAAAATTGAAACAAAAAAAATTACATTGAAAACTTTCTTCAACCATGAGGATGAGCTCCCAGCTCCTTGCAGAGAAACATATCCCAAGTACCCAGGCATGCTTACTGCACTTGGTGACCTTGCTGGCCATCAGCCGGTTGATACTCTGTCAGACCGTCAACTCGCATTGTGAATATCTCGTAGGAGCCGCTCCTAGTGGGGCACCCGTGCCTGGACTGCAGCTGGGGTCCCCTTTTAAAATCTACACCAAGGCGAAGGTCACGGAAGTGACGCCGGGTCACCCCATCCAAGGTCAGTAGAAATTAACCAATGAAACGGTTTTTGGGAGGGTGAGATTGGCAGAGAGATTTTTTTAAAATGAAATTTTATAAGGTGTTCATAGTTTTTAACGACATAAATACTGGAAGAAGATGGATAATCGATATGTTTAGGCTTGAAAAAAAGACAGAACAAGAAAATATCACGCGCGCCCCCCAGTCTTAATCCCCCCGGGCCGCCCCCCAGTCTTAATCCCCATTAGGCTTGAAAAAAAGACAGAACAAGCAAATATCACGCGCGCCCCCCAGTCTTAATCCCCCCGGGCCGCCCCCCAGTCTTAATCCCCCCGGGCCGCCCCCCAGTCTTAATCCCCCCGGGCCGCCCCCCAGTCTTAATCCCCCCGGGCCGCCCACCAGTCTTCACCCCTGGGGCCCCAGTCTTCATCCCCCGGTCGCCGTCTTTATCCCTCGGTCCCCCGTCTTTATCCCTCGGTGCCCCGTCTTTATCCCTCGGTGCCCCGTCTTTATCCCTCGGTGCCCCGTCTTTATCCCTAGGTCCCCGGTCTTTATCCCCCGGTCCCCAGTAATCACGCCATCGATTAGACAGAACATCAATTCAATGACTCCTTAAATTTCTTGATTTTTAATAACCCCAGTTATTTGCTTAGCTGTTCTGAGACAGAGTTGTCACCCCTGTGCCGCGGAGCACACCTGCGCCATCTCCGAATTACGTACACTCGCCAAACTCACCTGATCACTGCTGTCCTAGGTAGCGATGTGAGTCAATTTACCGGACAATGAGAAGGACACACGGGCCGACTAAATGATTAAAAAAAAAAACAACAGACACTGTTGAATAATTGTCTTACATTTGAATTTCACGAAACATTAAAATTAACATAAACGGGTTTCGTTTGTAGTCACTCCTATGACGTTATCCCTCCAATAGTTAAGCAGCATGCAGTGGCGTATCCGATGGCGGGATGCGACTGCGCAGCTGCGGGGAAGGGAAATGTATATTTTTTACAATTATAAAATTCTTTATTGAATGGGCCGCCCTGTCATTTTGGTGCTTTCTTGTAAATTTATGTTCAAAAGTAAGAGTAAGTAATAGTAATGGATAAAATACCTAAAATCACAATTAAAAGTATGGCATATCTCCGTCTGCGGGAGACGATAGCTTATCTTTATTGCTTGCAGCTCTTAGTGTGGCTGGTGAGACCAATCCTCGAATGGCAGTCTCTTTTACATTTCCCACACACGAGTGCGGTGGAGCAGTATTTACCGGCCTTCCTCCTCGCTCTTTTTGCAGCTGTTTCCGCCCTGTTTTGCTCCTCGGCATGTAGTGATCCTGCCACAATTAAAAGTATAATTTACATATCTTAAGGTGCCCTGCTCTATCCCAAATAGGACGTGAATAAAAACATTTTTTTTTTTTAATCTTCAAAAATGGTCTTAAAACATTATGTCATCTTAAAACGTTTTAATAACTTGTTCCGTATCTTTAGTTTGATCACAGTTTTTAAAAAAGTAAACCATGTCAGCCATCTCCATCAATCAACATCAACTTCCTATACAATAAATGATCTCTAACTTTCGTGGTCATTAACTTATGCAGTTCAAGTATTGCTACCAGAATGTCTGACATTTAAGTTTAAATCACCCCCCCCCACCCTCAGACACACACCCCACTACACTCTTACTTTTTTTTTGGACCATTCACTATTTCCCCTCTTTTCTCACATCCTCTCCCTTGCTCCAGCGTCATCAAGGCGACACGGACAGGGGGCGGGAGTGAATGAATGATGTCCCCCTGAAGGCCGTGACAGTTATTGTGCTGACAGGAGACAGAAGGGAACACGCATTCTATATTTAGTGGAGGCGAAAAGAAAGAAACAACGAACAAAGACAAAGAATGTACTAAGAGTCTTAAAGTATAAATAATTTATTTTAAAACAAACCAAATTAAGTTGTGACTTTGAGGTCAGTGCTAAGTCACGATTGTGTGCAGCTTGACTTTTTGGAGAAGATTATTTCCCTTTACCAATGTAATTACGTCCAACCTGACTGAAACTTCCTAAAGTGCCCGCAACAGTTTCATTCAAAACATATCAGAATGTCACAATGAAATAACCGGAAGTAACATTCCATCTTTTGACATTTTAAGTCCACATTATTATGGTCCATTGTCAAGTGTTATCATATATAATTAAAATTATTGTGATGCCCCCATTATTGAAATTCTCATTAAAGGATTATGGTCATAAGTATGGGTGCATCTCAATGAAGTTACTATTCTTACTCTTCTTCTTATGATTACAGTGGTCTTATATAGCGCGGCACCCCAGCCTAGGGCTTGGCTCACAGCGCTTAACATAATAATTAGCAAACATAAAAAAAAAAAAAGAAAGAAATATGACTTTAAAAATCAGTTAAATAAAATTATTCATTTAAAAACAGCTTTTCTTAAAATATTGACCTCGTCCACCCAGGTACTATTGACCCCTGTCTTGCCTTGGACGGCACCCAGCAGCATCGAGCATTGTTTACCAGTCAGAGAGGGTGGGGGGGGGGGGGGAGAATGTGTGTGAACATATGTGTGTCAATTTCCAATGTGACAAGTTTTAGCCAATCAGCAGTTGGCATTTGTTCATCTCAACCAAAGGCCAAAGGTTGGACAGCAGGACGAAGGATGTATTTCTTAAAACTGGGTGTATTCAGAATGCACGTTTTCACAAGAGCTGCATTACAGAGGAAAAAACAATGGCTTACGGTGACACATACCACTCTTCTTTAAGCCCTTCTCTTTGTTTTATCTAACCCAGTGGTCCCCACACTTTTCTGTGCCCATCAACCTATGCAAATGTTTGAGCAATGTTCGCAGACTCTCCAAAGATAACGTGGTACAATAAATAACGGCTGCCCTGCACTTTTCTCTAGGAGGTCCGAGGTCAGAGATGGGGCCAAATGAAAAGTGGCACGGGGTCAAAGGTGGCTAGAGGTCAAAGGTTGGACCACCACATAATCAACGAAGCACAGTTAATTTCTCTTAATTCATTTTAGATTTCAGCTCAGCCACTAAGTTGGCTACTGGTTTGGTCTCACTACTCGATCTGCCCCCAGGGTCTCTCCAGACCTTAAACCCCATCTCGCACCCTCTGGGGTCACATGAATTCAAGGCTGGAGAACCCACGTTCTACGGGGGTCTGGTCGCAGGAAGTGTGGCGGAGGTACAGGAGACAGCCGTCATCACAGTTTGACGTCCCACCGTGTTCTGCTCTATTTAAAAACGTGTTCGGCTCTAAACACTTAACCTCCTGGTCTCTTTGTGAACGGACGCCACACTACGTCTCTAGACCGACGCCACACGACGTCTCTAGGTCTGACCACTAAACGGGGGGAAACATATCGCAGTTCCGGAGTAAAAAAAGTGCCCACGGAGAAACTAACTGATTCCTTAAGGGGATTCGCAAGTCTTTTCCTCCAGAAGTCATCATGCTGACGTCATTAGTCGTGCTACAAGTCTGTCTCCAGATCGCGTTTGTCCCCATCGCTGTCGTGGCACAGGCACCGGCAGACCAGACGAGTCACTGCAGTTATCTGGTCAACTCCAAGTCCCAGTTCCAGGAGAACGCCGCCCCGTTTAAGCTCTACACACGGTCCAGGCAGCCCAGAATCACCAGCGGTGACCCCGTGGAAGGTCAGTGAGAGCGCGGCTAATCAGTGTCACGTGATTGTCCAGTCACGTGATTCTGGCAGAGCTGGTTTCTAATATTTCTGTGTGAAATTTTCAAAGAGATTTTCTGTGACGAAATTAATTCTTAAAACATTGGATTAGAGACCGACCGAAAGTGATTTTCTGATTTCGGCCGAAGCCGAAAATAGGCCAAAGTTTAAAATGACTTTCGGCCGAAGCCGAAAATAGGCCGAAAGTTTAAAATGACTTTCGTCCAAAGCCGAAAAAAGGCCGAAAGTTCAAAATGAATTTAGGCCGAAACCGAAGCCGAAACCGAAAATGAAATATTAAGATATTTTGAAATTCGTTCCCGCATACATTCTGCATTCATCAAAAATGATTCGGGAAAGTATAAATATTTACATTAGTTTTATAAAAAAATGAGCTTATCGTGAATATTAATAAATAGACATCTAATATAGGGGTCTCAAACTCGCGGCCCGCGAGCCATTTTGTGACCCGCAAGACAATATTTTGCGGCCCGCTACATGACAAAAAAGTTTAGTGTAAATGCGCCGGCCCGTTTCCCCCATTCCATAAAAGTAAATTAAATTGCTGTACAATTTTTTAAAAATTAGTATAGTAGGAGAAAATTTGGCCAAAATTGGGGGGGGGGGGG
>CAXITT010000070.1:665759-681613 GCA_964033795.1 Lymnaea stagnalis
TTTGTTGTTAAAGATCGCTTAGTTTGTTGTTAAAGATCGCTTAGTTTGTTGTTAAAGATCGCTTAGTTTGTTGTTAAAGATCGCTTAGTTTGTTGTTAAAGATCGCTTAGTTTGTTGTTAAAGATCGCATAGTTTGTTGTTAAAGATCGCTTAGTTTGTTGTTAAAGATCGTTTAGTTTGTTCTTAACGATCGTTTAGTTTGTTGTTAAAGATCGTTTAGTTTGTTCTTAAAGATCGTGCAGTTTTTGTTAATGATCGCTTTATTTTTTCTTAAAGATCGGTTAGTTTGTTCATAAAGATCGCTCAGTTTGTTGTGAAAGATCGCTTAGTTTGTTGTAAAGATCGCTTAGTTTGTTCATAAAGATCGCTTAGTTTTTTCTTCAAGATAATTGATTTTGTTCCTTAAGATCGATTAGTTTGTTCTTAAAGATGTTTTAGTTTGTTCCTAAAGAATATTTAGTTTTCTGTTAAAGATCGCTTAGTTTATTCTTATAAATCATTTAGTTTACTATTAAAGATCATTTGTTGTGTTCTTAAAGATCATTTAGTTCGGACTTAAAATATCAAACCACGAGTGCTCAAAGAATTAGCCAAAGAAATCGCTCCTGCACTGACAATCCTCTTCCAATCGTCACTATGCACAGGAAATGTTCCAGCAGACTGGAGAACAGCGTATGTCACTCCAATCTACAAGAAAGGGGAGCATTCCGACCCTGCCAACTATCGTCCGATATCCCTCACCAGTGTGGTTTGCAAACTATTAGAGCACATAATCGTAAGCACAGGCATGAAGCATCTTGAAAGCCAAAATATACTCAATGACTGTCAACATGGCTTCCGAGTCAATAGATCATGTGAGACCCAGCTTCTCGAATTTCTAGAAGACCTGATGACCAATCTGGAGAACCACAAGCAGACTGACGTGCTAGTAATGGACTTCGCAAAGGCATTTTACCGTGTGAAGTGTGAATCATAGTTTGCTTCTACACAAACTCCAGAGATATGGGATCCAAGGCACCATTAAAACATGGATCTCTAGCTTCCTCAGCCACCGATGCCAAGCAGTAGTGGTGGACGGTACAAGCTCCTCCTTTGTCGATGTGAAGTCAGGGGTCCCCCAGGGATAAGTCCTGGGCCCCTGTTTGTTCCTAGCATACATTAATGACCTACCCGAGAAACTGACATCACAGGCAAGACTGTTCGCAGCAGTGTATAAGACGATCGCCAACAGATCTGACCAGGACCAGCTACAACAGGATCTCAATCTGTTAGCTGAGTGGGAGATGAGCAGGGACATGGAATTTCACCCTGCAAAGTGACAGACACCATCAGACACTCTAGAAGTTGTACTCCTCTACACTACCAATACGAACTGCATGGCCATATAATTGAGCAAGTTTCCTCCGTAAAGTACCTGGGTGTTACCATTCAAAGAGAAGTCCGCTGGGACGAGCATATTAACAATGCATGTAACCAAGCAAACAAGACCCTAGGGTTCTTAAGGCGAAATCTAAAGATCGGCAACTCCTGTGTGAAAGAAAGAGCATATGAAGCATTTGTCCGTCCGATTTTAGATTATGCATCTTCAGTCTGGGACCCATTTACCCAGAAGAGCATTGACTGGTTGGAGGTAGTCCAGCGACGAGCAGCACGCTTTGTCCTAAACCGCTACAGGAATACCTCTAGTGTTGGTAGCATGCTGGAAACACAAGGCTAGTCACCATTGAAGGAGCGACGACGACAATCCAGGCTCTCCATGATGTACAAGATAAATAATGGGCTGATCCACTGTTCCAGTATTAAACAGAAACTCGTCCCTCTCCCCCATAGACAGCAACGAGGCCATGACAGGCAATTCAGGCTCTTACCAGCAAAAGCCAGTCAGGGACTGGAACAAGCTTTCAAAAGGAATGGTTTAGGCGACAACACTAGACACTAGACACATTTGTGTCTCTAGTAGACACATTTGTGTCTATTGCTTCAAGCCTTCAAACCCCTATTGCATGATTCCCTTTAAAGTGACACTGGAAATCAGTGAAATTTCCTCATCAACACCAGGAACAGAAACATTGCAAATCCTATCTACATGCATAGGAGCCAAAATGATCAATAAATTGATCGTGGGCCCTTAAGATATAGAAGAAGAAAATCGTTTAGTTTGTTCTTTGAGATCGTTTAGTTTGTTATTAAAGATTGCTTAGATTGTTCTTAAAGATCGTTTAGTTTTTTAAAGATCGTTTAGTTTGTTCTTAAATGTCGCTTAGTTTGTTGTTAAATATCGCTTAGTTTGTTCTCAAAGATCGCTTAATTTTTTTTTAAATGTCACTTAGTTTGTTATTAAATATCGCTTTCGCTGAGTATTAAATAACCGAAAACCTGAGTCACTTTCGGCTGGATGGCCGAAAGTCTAAGTCAATTTCGGCTGATCCCGAAGAAAAACTGAAAGTAAACTGTTCTCTTTCGGCCGAAACCGAAATTAAGCCGAAAGTTAACTTTTCAGTTTCGGCCGAAACCGAAACTTGGCCGAAAGTGATAAAATGGCCACTTTCGTCGCTGAAACCGAAGCCGAAATTCGGTCGGTCTCTATATTGGATAAGTTTATATCAATTACCTTGACATCACGTTTTATTTTAACCTCTGCCCACAGACCTTTTAAACAAGTTTGAGTTTTAAATTTGTTGAAAATCAGTTTGAAATTTTTATGGTAGTACTTAGTTGCATCCCATGTTTGTCCCTAAGCAACGCTAGTGGTGGTAAAACCAATGTTCATAGCGCAGGTCGGATCCTATCCAGTTCCATCTATTGCTAAAAGAAAATTAGGAGCATGAAGATTTTTTTTTTACATTTGATGAAATCTTTCAAGAAGTCAACAAACTATCATCGTAAAAGTGCCCCTGCTTTTAAATACTACTTCGTGTTGATCAAAGCTCGGCATCCAAACACATGCGCGCTAAAACGAAAGTGGGAAGCAGCCTCCAAAACAGAAGAATAAAAGAGCAACCAAAAAAAACCAAACAAACCAAAAAAAAACAACAAAAAACAAACCAAAAAAACAACAACAACCCATCATTAATAATGCTGTTTTCCCCAAAAATAAATTCAAAGCGGTTTATTATCTCTAGTGTTAATCATAGGATGTTATTTAAATCTACCATGGAAATGTTGAACTAATTAACTGAGATATCAGAGGTACAGGTTTAGCGTTAAACAAATGCATACTATCTTCTTTACCTCACGCGGCTTGAAGGTAACATGAATGAATATCTTCTTTACTTCACGCGGCTTGAAGGTAACATGAATGACTAGCTCTTGAGTCATGCAATTTGTGTATAGCATTTTGATATAATTTGAACGCAACTATCTCCATACGGCCACCTCATGTTGGTCCATGGATATTTTGTCTAACGTCAGATATTGAATGTCTCTATAGGTAACTCTTCCTCCATTTGATTTTTTACTGTTTTCGTGACGTAATGTAGCCGCACAGCAGAACAGTTGATCCACGGTGTGACATGCGCAGAACAGTTGATCCACGGTGTGACATGCGCAGTACAGTTGATCCACGGTGTGAGATGCGAAGAATGAAAAGAACCGTGTTATACAGTTTTTTCTTAAATTATTGAAAATAACATTATGACAAACTATCTTTTAAAAAATAATAAATCTTCATATGATTTTATTTTCGAATGTATGCGCCCCGCACTGATACCCCCATCACCACCCCTCCCCCCACCCCCAGCCCTGTCGACTTTTTAATTTTCCTATTAAACTGTTTAACCTGGCATTATTACTTGTTCGCTGAAGAAGACTTTTGGCCGAAACGTTTGTTGTTTAGCTGCATGGTTCATGGCGTGTTCACGTGTCATTTCTTCCTGATGTCCTAGGTAGATGTCGTGAGATAAAGTTAGGACAATAACTTATAGGACTAACTGCCCCACAACTGCCCCACTGAATGAACTCACCATTTCAGAAACTGACCAATGGAGTCAATGTGTATGTGGGTTTCAGATGGGGGGGGGGGGCGAAGTCCTTACCAAAAATATTCAGACATATCATTTGATTTTTGAAAGCACGAATCTTTAAAGCTATTAACTCCCCACAGTCTTTTGTTGTTCCCCTGGTCGACCTCCACCCCACCCCACCCCACCCCCAACTCCACCCCCACTCCTCCCCAACTCCACCCCCATCCCCGACTTTCACGACCTGCTTGTTTTGTTTACCGTCATCGCAGCGTGACGTCACTGTCCTAAATCTTCCGAATGTGTAAAAAAAAAAAACGAAACAAGTAAATTAAAACTACGGCAACGAGGAAGTAGCCGTCACGGGTTGGTAGATGGCATGGCTTACTTTGCCCCGATTGGAAGATTATATTTCGTTATGGTTTCATTATTTTAATGAAGGGGTTTTTGTGCTAGACTCGTTGCAGAATATTTAGCTAGGATTTAACCATTTCTTTCCTGAGCTCAGATTTAACCATTTCTTACCTGAGCTATGATTTAACCATTTCTTTTCTGAGCTCAGATTGAATCATTTCTTTTCTGAGCTAAGATCGAACCATTTCTTTCATGAGATCAGATTAAACCATTTCTTTCATGAGCTAAGAATGAACCATTGTTTTCTGACCTAATATTGAATCATTCTTTCCTGAGCTCAGATTGAACCATTTCTTTCCTGAGCTCAGATTGAACCATTTCTTTCCTGAGCTCAGATTGAACCATTTCTTTCCTGAGCTAAGCTTGAACCATTTCTTTCCTGAGCTAAGCTTGAACCATTTCTTTCATGAGGTAAGATTTAACAATTTCTTTCCCTAAACTTAATGGAAAACAAACAAAATATTTTCGTTTAAAACTAAAAGTAAGATTAATGAAATATCGTCTGGTAACGATTCATTGAATAAAAGAGGTCAACGGCTGGAAGGGAATTTCTTGATCTCATTTCCGCCATAAAGCCAATTGTTTTCTCTCAGTACTGTATTTTGTTTTGCGCCTCATATTTATAGAAATAACAGGCACCCCAACCCCCGTTTAAAAAGACACCTAGCCCCCTTACCGTACCTTATTTTTATAAAATAATATAGACATATTTTTTTTATAAAGAAATGTTAAATATTTTCATTTGTCCTGTCTGCTGAGGAGGGCTCTTGGCCGAAACGTTGACATCGTATTGTTCTGTCTTTCGATTCAAGCTTCCACCTACCTTGCTCTACTATTTCCTAAATATTTCCACTTCTTTGACATACTAACCACCGCTTTGGGACACGCAACCCCTTCACGCCAGTTTGAAAACCACTGCCCTAAGCTACTCTAAATATAACTCTAACCCTAAGCATAACCATAACCTTAAGCTAACCAAAAAAAAAAAAAAAAAAAAAAAAAAAACCCAACCCATCCCAGCTAACAATCCAATAGTTTATTTCCCCTTGCAAATTCTTTAAGACTGGACGTAAACTTCTGAACGATCGTATTCTTCATTTTGGGGATATTTCTATACCTGCCATTTCAAGCAGACATATCGCTGCAGACATTGGTGCATACATTTATACAGACCTTGGTGCAGACCTTGGTGCAGACCTTGGTGCAGACCTTGATGCAGACCTTGATGCAGACCTTGGTGCAGACCTTGGTGCAGACCTTGGTGCAGACCTCCTTGGTGCAGACCTTGGTGCACAGACATTGATGCAGACATTGATGCAGACATTGGTGCAGACATTGGTGCAGACATTGGTGCAGACATTGATACAGACATTGGTGCAGACATTGGTGCAGACCTTGGTGCAGACATTGGTGCAGACATTGGTGCAGACATTGGTGCAGACATTGGTGCAGACATTGATGCAGACATTGATGCAGACATTGATGCAGACATTGGTGCAGACATTGGTGCAGACATTGGTGCAGACATTGATGCAGACATTGGTGCAGACATTGGTGCAGACCTTGGTGCAGACATTGGTGCAGACATTGGTGCAGACATTGGTGCAGACATTGGTGCAGACATTGATGCAGACATTGGTGCGGAGATAGGTGCAGACATTGGTGCAGACATTGGTGCAGACATTGGTGCAGACATTGGTGCAGACATTGGTGCAGACATTGGTGCAGACATTGGTGCAGACATTGGTGCAGACATTGATGCAGACATTGATGCAGACATTGATGCAGACATTGGTGCAGAACTTGGTGCAGACCTTGGTGCAGACATTGGTGCAGACATTGGTGCAGACATTGGTGCAGACATTGGTGCAGACATTGGTGCAGACATTGATACAGACATTGATGCAGACATTGATGCAGACATTGATGCAGACATTGGTGCAGACATTGGTGCAGACATTGGTGCAGACATTGGTGCAGACATTGATACAGACATTGATACAGACATTGATACAGACATTGATACAGACATTGATACAGACATTGGTGCAGACATTGGTGTAGACATTGATACAAACATTGATACAGACATTGGTTCAGCCAATAGTACAGACACTGCTTCAGATACTTATAGAGACATTCCAGATAACTATACAGATATAAGTGCCAGAACATTTTGGGAGTTGGCATTTTTGGTCCAATGCATTTATAAAATATGACTTAAGCATGGCTTTTCTGTAACGTGTGTTTTGTGGTTTTCCTGGTTGAACCCCGACAAAATCAAGTAACACCCAGGGCCCCAAAAAAACTACAGCTCCTCTACTCCATGTATCTGTTTGGTATGTCCCTGGCCCCTGCAGTAAACCCTGGTAGAAAAAAGTTGAATGAACACCTCAGGCTCGTCTTCAGAACCACTTCAGATTCGTGGTGTTGTGTTGTGGTTGTGGTTGTGTTGTTGTCAGTAGCAGTAAAGTCCATGTACAAAATGTTGCGATTGCTTGGTAGCAACATTGAAATGTTAGGAAGAGAAGCTCTTCTACCGCTCATGATGTCGTCACCGCGTGATTGTGGTACAGTTTTATTCAATGTGTACACCACCATGTTTTAGCGTCCCATGAGCCTCCCGTACCTGTAAGACCAGGTGCAGGTTCAGATGATGAAGTGCGCAGAGCCCGCGTGTCACGACCAAGAGGACATACATTATCCTGGCCTTAGTTGGAGATCACCAGCCTGACGTTTATCTACGCCCCCGACACACGATTAGAAGGATGTCTCGTCTGCATATTTTAAACTATAATCTGGTCGCTATTTGTACACATTCTAGTGACCAGATTGTGTACGAATTATACGAAACTAGCTGTGGCAACACCACCACATTTGATTTCGAGGCAATGATTGGTTGCTGTAAAATACTGCCCAGTCCACATCAGGTGCTACAATTCTAATACTACTGCCGGGTCCTTTAAAAGGATAAACACTTATCTCATCAAAGTTGAACATCTAGATGTTCTTTTGTGTGCATTTGGTACGTACGTGAACAAGCGCACGACGGGGGAAGCAGCGAATGAGATCGCAGCACGGTGCGCAGTTGGAGCGGGTTGGACAAGATCCACTTGTAAAATATTATAGAAATGTACACATTATCAAAATGCGTGTTAAAATGACATATCATGAAAGCATTCATGTGCAATACTATTTACACATTCAAATGTAATGTCGTGTACACATTCCATGATAAATATAATTTATAAATGATTTATCAAGTAAATTCATATGATATACTATTTACACAGGCCATATATGCCACTACACAAAATGCACAGCCATTGATAGTTTATGTATACAATTATAAGCTATGTTAATTTCATGTTCTTGTGATATATCATGGGACCAAATGGGTTTTAAAGGCAGCTATAGAAACCAAAGTTTTCAATCTATGATTGTTGACAACAATGAGACATTCAATCATTTAAAATTTAAAATTAATTTTGATTAAATGGCGGGTTCAATTAATCATAACGAGTAGACATTTCAAGTCAATGATTGGTTGCTATAAATAGTTTTTTCGTAAGTGGATTACGTCATTTCCTGGCTTCATTAATAATTACGTCATTTCATGGCTTCATTAATAATTGTCAAACACTTTTCTCTTGAAAATGGTATTTTTTTTTTTTTTACCCAGGTCATAGGTCATAGGTTAACGAGTTTTAATAGCATAATCAACTTTTATTTTCTTGTATCGACAGTTACAATTGGGCCCTTCAGCCAGCATCTCAACTTTTTTAACTTCACCGACTTCATACTGTACGCCACCCCATCCAACACAGCGAACCTAGAGATTGAAATATTCGGGGGTCCCAACCCCCATGTCGGGGTCTTTCAGTTATTTGACCAGTGGAGGGCAGGGGCCGGTGGGCTGAACTGTAATCCAAGGTCAAGGTAAGGACGCTTTAGACATTTTAGGTCAATACAAATGCAAAGTCCAAATTTATATCATAATGGTGATGATGTGCCGTTTCATTGTATTCATTTTTTGGCAGTCAGTGGCTTAATGATTCTAAGGCCAGCATTCTCTATTATGACAAAGTTAAAAACAATCTGTGAGAATGGCTGAAAAGAATCGAAAAAAGTTGATCATTTATTTCAAAAGAAGAAAAAAAAATAGGATACCCAACTTCTTTGAAGTCAAAACACTCAAACTAAGACTCATGCACACAAGCTCAAGCACACAGGGGCGCGCACACACACACACACATGGACACACATGAGCACACACACACACGGGTACACACACACACGTACACACACACACACATGGACACAAACACACACATACACAAGCAAGCACACACACACACGAGCACACACACACACACGGACACAAATACACATATCTCCATGTTCATACACATCCAAATTATTACTGGCACATGGCTCATAATGAGGTTAGTCTTAATGTTTTTAATAAGTTAATAATGTCATTGTTTCTCAACCCCCCCCCCCCAGGAGCGAAGATTCGGTGGGTGCATTTGAGGAGCGCCTCCTGAGCATCTTCAAGCGGTACTACCCCAACAACCCGATGCTGATGCGCTACCAACCCCCGGCCAGGAACCAGGTGTCGGTGCTGTGGTGGCCGACCAAAGAGGCCCTGGCCTACCCCGAGATCAAGTTCATGTAAGTCCCGGTGATCAAGTTCATGTAAAAGTTCTGGAGATCAAGTTTATGTAAGTTCTCCGTGATCAAGTTTATGTAAGTGCCCTGTCATCAATGTTATGTAAAAGTTCCCTGTCATCAGTGTTATGTAAAAGTTCCCTGTCTTCAAATTTATGTAAGTTACCGGAGACAAAATGTATGTAAGTTCCCGGAGATCTAATTATTTAGGTTCCTTGAGATCAAATTATTTAAGTTTCTGGAGATCAAATTATTTAAGTTCCCGGAAGTTAAGTTTAAGTTTATGTAAGTTCCAGGTGATCAAGTTTATCTAAGTTCCAGTGATCAAATTATTTAAGTTCCCGGAAATCAAATTTATGTCAGTTCCCAGAGATCAAGCTGATGTAAGTTCCTGGTGATCAAGTTCATGAAAAAGTTCCTGATGACCAAGTGTGTCTAATTTCCGATGATGGACTATTTAAAGTAAATCAACTATACGATTACAGTGAAAACTATACAATACACTGTAAACAGTCTAGCGCAGTTTGTTCTTAAATACTAATCATTGTTTGTATCCAGCTGCCAATAATTTATAGTTTTACTTTATTTATAGTATGTACTTAGGATATCTTATCAAAAAGACATGTTGCATATTTAGTGCAACCCCGATGAAGATTCTGTTCTTCCCTCTTTCCATACCGTAATTGTTGTATCGCCCCTGTGGTCATGCAGCGAACACAACAAAATGGGAGCCAATGTTAGCTAACGTCTTAATCTAAGTTAATTAAGTCTTATGAAGGCATTCAGTACTGACACAAAATTAAAGTTTAGCAATTGTGTCAGAAGAAGGAAATGGATGTCATGAAAATGGGCTCTAATTATAACTGACCTGTCCCTGTTTTCAGTTTGGTTTGGGAAGGAGGAGGGGGGATATTGTGGGAGGGGAGGTTGAGAAGAAGGGGCATGAACATGTTTCGTTACTTTCGGATGAAACTGTGCAATTTTTAGAAGATTTTTAACATCGACATAGGAGATAGGGAAGCCACAGCATAAATATAGCTGTCTGTTTAGCATTAAAGAAAAGAACATCTGAACAGTGTTAAATGTGGCACTATAATGCAAGGTTTAGATACATCTAGTACAATGTAACATTCTAATGCCATAGATCTAGTACAATGTAACCTTCTAATGCCATAGATCTAGTACAATGTAACCTTCTAATGCCATAGATCTAGTACAATGTAACATTCTAATGCCATAGATCTAGTACAATGTAACATTCTAATGCCATAGATCTAGTACAATGTAACATTCTAATGCCATAGAAATAGTGCAATGTAACATTCTAATGCCAGACATCTAGTGCAATGTAACATTCTAATGCCATAGATCTAGTACAATGTACTCATAATCTTAAAAGTTTTTTTTACCTTAATAGCTGTTTATTACATTGGTGGATGTGGTGGCCTGGTGGATGTGGTGGCCTGGTGGATGGGCTGGCCTGGTGGATGTGGCGGCCTGGTGGATGGGGTGGCCTGGTGGATGGGGTGGCCTGGTGGATGGGGTGGCCTGGTGGATGGGTTGGCCTGGTGGATGGGCTGGCCTGGTGGGTGGGCTTGCCTGGTGGATGGGGTGGCCTGGTGGATGGGGTGGCCTGGTGGATGGGTATTATTACATTGGTGGATGTGGTGGGCTGGTTGATGTGGTGGCCTGGTGGATGGGCTGGCTTGGTGGATGTGGCGGCCTGGTGGATGTGGTGGCCTGGTGGATGGGATGGCCTGGTGGATGGGGTGGCCTGGTGGATGGGTTGGTCTGGTGGATGTGCTGGCCTAGTGGGTGGGCTTGCCTGATGGATGGGTTGGCCTGGTGGATGTGGTGGCCTGGTGGATGGGTCGGCCTTGTGGATGTGGTGACCTGGTGGATGTGGTTACCTGGTGGATGGGCTGGCCTGGTGGATGGGCTGGCCTGGTGGATGGGCTGGCCTGGGGGATGTGGTGGCCTGGTGGATGGGGTGGCCGGTTGATGGGGTGGCCTGGTTGATGGGGTGGCCTGGTGGAAGGGGTGGCCTAGTGGGGGGTCGATAAATTTATTTATTCCCCCCTCCCAAACAAACAAATCCCTTTTCAGGCCCTTTTTTGTAAACTGCCTGTATAGTTTCACTAACCAAAGAATCATGGCGATGAAATGTTCGAAATAATTTTTAAAAAATTAATTTTGTTCTCAATGTCTATTTTTAGAGCTAACTTAAAATCAATGAACAACTGGTTTAGAATTGAGTCGACCACCTGGAAGGTCAACAGACCGGTGGACCAGTGGGCAAGTAAGTACACTTCTAGGACCTGCATATTGTATATGTATAGTAAATAATACGTGCAACATTTATTATACATGTAAAGTACATTACTTGTAAATTATATTTTGTACTGTGCAAGTATATGTAAAGTAATGTACACTGATATGTAAAGTAATGTGCACTGATATGCAAAGTAATGTGCACTGATATGCAAAGTAATTTGCACTGATATGCAAAGTAATGTGCACTGATATGCAAAGTAATGTGCACTGATATGCAAAGTAATTTGCACTGATATGCAAAGTAATGTGCACTGATATGCAAAGTAATGTGCACTGATATGCAAAGTAATGTGCACTGATATGCAAAGTAATGTGCACTGATATGCAAAGTAATGTGCGCTGATATGTAAAAATTTTAGATATTTACCGATAATGGAGCTCCAGTTCTAAGTAAATGCCTACGTCCATTAATCCTAAGTGAATGTCTACGTCCATTTGTCCTAAGAGAATGTCTACGTCCATTTGTCCTAAGAGAATGTCTACGTCTGCTAGCTCTAAGTGAATGTCTACGTCTGCTAGCTCTAAGTGAATGTCTACGTCTGCTAGTTCCTGCTCATTGCTTCTAAAAATAGGCAGGCACACATCAACAAGCGAAGATACATAAACAGTTGAATATACATAGATATATATATATATCCACATGTATCCACAGTCAGACATATATTCATACTTGGACATATATCCACAGGTTACGTAGGCCCGCGGCCTCGGATATTTAAGAGGCCTAAAGTTGTGACTTTGGGTTCACAACCACCAAAATGAGAACATCTGATTACACGAAATATTTCTAATTAATTCTTAAGTCTTGCAGACGAACAGTCTCCATTTTCTATACCCCCACCCGGGGACGTCTTTTGGGTAGGGCAGGGTGGGGCATTAGCGCCCCCCCCCCTGAATTTTCAGGTTTTATTTATATACAGTGGCGCCTCCAGTAATAAACAAGGCGACCAAATTTTGGTTACCCCCTTCCCTTTAAAAAAAACAACAACCTGAAATGACGCCCCTTCCCCCCACACGCAAATTTGAATTCCCTGAAATCTCAAAATCAAGGATCTAAATTTATTAAGTCATGTTTGAGATGACTTTACCTGTTTTCAATCCGAATGGAAGTAATTGGATGTAGTGTGTCATAATTGGTGAGGTAGTGAGTCATTAATAGTGAGATGTCGTGTGTCAATAAGTGGTGAGATGTTGTCATAAGTGGTGAGATGTCGTGTGTCCTAGATGGTGAGATGTCGAGTGTCATAATTGATGAGATGTCGTGTGTCATAAGGGGGGACATGACGTGTGTCATAAGTGGTGAGATGTTGTGTGCCATAAGTGGGGACATGACGTTGTGTCACAAGTGGTGAGATGTCGTGTGTCCTAAGTGGTGAGATGTCGAGCCTCATAATTGATGAGATGTCGTGTGCCATAAGTGGGGACATGGCGTGTGTCATAAGTGGTGAGATATCGTGCGTCATAAGTGGTGAGATGTCGTGTGTCCTAAGTGGTGAGATGTCGAGTGTCATAATTGATGAGATGTCGTGTATCATAAGTGGGGAGATATCGGTAATTATGAAGAATTTGTGAATCTGTTTTTGATAGATTATGTGTTCCTGAGATTGTTCAGTTTGGAAGATGCGTATTTCAGGTTACGGGAAATGTCTGGATCCGGAGAAACACGGTCGCGTATTTGCTTACATGAGCTTGACACATTAAAAATGACTATGGATTTTGTGCTGCGGCTAAGGTCGGTCATGAAGGTTTATTGTCAGATTTTATTGGTGCACGCAAAACACAAATGAACGTCTTTCCTGTGGCACGGTGCGTACGATGGCTTTGTTCTTTACATGAGACCATTGTGTTGTGTGTTAACTTATGCTGTCAACTTGACGCCATGTGTGTGAATAAATGCCACCGGAGATGACGCATCTGCTGATTATCTTTAAGCCATTGTGTTTGTTCTTTTTTAAATAGATTTTTTTTTTTTTAACATTTTGAATTGCATTCCTTGTTTTTAAACATTGATATTAATTTCACACTCTGCAGACACAGAGCGAATTTTGACACAGTATCAGGCTATGCAGAGCAACATGCGAGCCATGGAGAGACGTCTAGACCAGCCCGTGTAACCAATGGCAACGGGGCTCCCTGGCCTAGAGAGTTCCACAAACAAACTCAACAATATCATCTATTGGCAGAAGTTGAAGTGGTCAAAAAAATCAAATGTTGCGACTTTACTTACGTCAGTTTGAACAGTGGTCAGATTTTAGTCATTATTGTATATTTCAATGAATTTGTTTGCTTCGGCCATAAGAGTTTACTTGTTTTAGTTTCAGAATTAACTCTCTTGATGGGCGTTTAAAAAAACAAAATTTGCAAATGATTACGTCTCAAAAACAATAAATAGTGGCGGGAAAATGCTTAAGATGGCAAAACTAGTGTTTTCAAGAAGCTATTGCCACGGCTTTGTCAGTGATATTAAAATATATATGAAATGGTATCTCTGAAGTTTTATGAGTGTAATTAAATGAGCAATAAACATGGTGCGGAACAAATCGTGTTTTTTTTGTGTGGTTGTCTGTATTTTATGTGGGTTGTCTGTATTTTGTCTGGGTTGTCTGTATTTTGTCTGGGTTGTCTGTATTTTGTCTGGGTTGTCTGTATTTTATCTGGGTTGTCTGTATTTTGTCTGGGTTGTCTGTATTTTGTCTGCGTTGTCTGTATTTTGTCTGGGTTGTCTGTATTTTGTTCTGGGTTGTCTGTATTTTATGTGGGTTGTCTGTATTTTGTCTGAGTTGTCTGTATTTTGTCTGGGTTGTCTGTATTTTGTCTGGGTTGCCTGTATTTTGTCTGGGTAGTCTGTATTTTGTCTGGGTTGTCTGTATTCTGTCTGGGTTGTCTGTATTTTGTCTGGGTTGTCTGTTTTTTGTCTGGGTTGTCTGTTTTTTGTCTGGGTTGTCTGCATTTTGTCTGGGTTGTCTGTATTTTGTCTGGGTTGTCTGTATTTTGTCTGGGTTGTCTGTATTCTGTCTGGGTTGTATGTATTTTGTCTGGGTTGTCTGTATTTTGTCTGGGTTGTCTGCATTTTGTCTGGGTTGTCTGTATTTTGCTTGTTTTGTGTGTGATTGCTGTGAAGCAAGGTAACACAATTTCTGAGAACTTTTGTTTTCTTAGAGTCAGGATCTGGCTTTCAAACTCAATGAAATAAAATTAAAAAACAGATCTGTTATTGTCCACTATTGTTACGGTGAGCTAAATAATTCTACGGAGTTAATTAAAAAATAATAACTTGTTGAAACTATGAAGCTAGAAGATATCCAAATATTTCCTTTCGACCATTTTTCTATGACTCCATCAACTATGTACTTGTAACTACAGTCAGTGGCGTCACGGGTGTGGCGCGGTAGTGCGTGCCGCACCATTGACATCCTAACATCCAGGTTGCCAACTCAATACAATAAATTTCACCGACAAATATTCGAACACTCCACAATTTTTATGGACACTACATATTTTATAAGTTCACATTTTTAATTTTATGTTTTCTAAAATAAGAAGCTTTACAAAAGGAAACATCCGGTCGAGTATATTTCTATGACTCTATGGACGAGGTCAAATATCAAATAGCCTACGTATGAAACTATGACTTTATGGACGAGGTCAAATATCAAATAGCCTACGTATGAAACTATGACTCTATGGACGATGTCAAATATCAAATAGCCTACGTATGAAACTATGACTCTATGGACGATGTCAAATATCAAATAGCCTACGTATGAAACTATGACTCTATGGACGAGGTCAAATATCAAATAGCCTACGTATGAAACTATGACTCTATGGACCATGTCAAATATCAAATAGCCTAAGTATGAAACTATGACTCTATGGACGATGTCAAATATCAAATAGCCTACGTATGAAACTATGACTCTATGGACGAGGTCAAATATCAAATAGCCTTCGTATGAAACCATGACACGATTTTTAAGCATTAGCTTAGTGCTGTATTGTGTGACAGTCTCGGCAGTTTCTCTTTCTTACGAGTAGAAACGTTGAAAGCATCCTTCAAAACATGTTAGGTCAATGTCGCATTTTTTTGCGGACAGCATAAAGGTCTTATGGAACTTAACGACTTAACGGCCAAGTACTCTTAGGTCACAATTTAGGTCATATTTTATATCAAAATTTAGGTCATATTTTAGCTCATTGTTTGGGTCATAATTTAGGTCATATTTGTACGGACTGTAAATTTATAGACGATTGTCTACCCTGGTGACACCAAAAAAAAAAAAGGAAAATTTCAAATTTGACAGAATTCGCCGGAGTCAACCATAAAAGTCGCTTTAATTGTACGGTATTAATAATAAAAAAATACTCATTATAATAATAACACTACTAAGGTACTACCAGAAAAACTTAAGTTTAAAAAAAAAAAAAAAAAAAAAAAAAAAAAAAAAAAAAAAAAAAAAAAAAAAAAAAAAAAAA
>CAXITT010000070.1:682167-711502 GCA_964033795.1 Lymnaea stagnalis
AATTGACTGTCTTAACAGGCTTACAATTGACTGTCTTAACAGGCTTACAATTGACTGTCTTAACAGGCTTACAATTGACTGTCTTAACAGGCTTACAATTGACTGTCTTAACAGGCTTACAATTGACTGTCTTAACAGGCTTACAATTGACTGTCTTAACAGGCTTACAATTGACTGTCTTAACAGGCTTACAATTGACTGTCCTAACAGGCTTACAATTGACTGTCTTAACAGGCTTACAATTGACTGTCTTAACAGGCTTCCACAATACCTTGGATGACAACGCGTCCCTCGTGCTATTTTTAATTCCATTTTTTTTTTCTTATTTTAATATGAAAAGCAAATTAAATTCCTTCAAAATATTTCAATATTGATTAACAATATTGGTGTCACAGTGTCACTAGAAGAGAGAGGCCCCATAAGGCGCGAGGTCCCTTAGAGATGTGAGGCCCCCTAGAGGTGTGAGGCCCCTAGAGGCATTGGCTCCCCTAGAGGCATTGGGCCCCCTAGAGGCATTGGGCCCCCTAGAGGCATTGGGCCCCCTAGAGGCATTGGGCCCCCTAGAGGCATGAGGCCACCTAGAGGTTGGTGGTTAGTTAGAGGTGGGAGGCCCCCAGGAGGCATGAGGCCCCTAGAGGCGTGAGGCTCCCTAGAGGCGTGAGGCTCCCTAGAGGCCTGAGGCTCCCTAGAGGCTTGATGCTCCCTAGAGGCATTTGGCCCCCTAGAGTTGTGAGGCTCCCTAGAGTTGTGAGGCTCCCTAGAGGAGTGAGGCCCCCTATAGGCATTGGGCCCCCTAGAGACGTGAGGCCCCCTAGAGGCGTGAGGCCCTTTAGAGGCGTGAGGCCATGAGCAAGTGCCCAGTGTCCATATGCCTTGAGAGGGCACTGGGTTCACCAACTTTCTGTGCTTTAAAAGTTCGATAATTAATTATCTTATGCTACGCGGGGTCAAGTCCCCGGAACAAAATGAGAGTTACTTTGACAGTTCTAAAAAAAAATACATTTTCAACTGACACTGAGAATCTTATAAAATATAATGTCAATCTGACCTTTCCATATGAAACATTTGGGAAGCATCGTAAAACCGATAACCAGTTTAGAAAATGGAGTCTGAAATCGGATAACCGGTTTTGCAACATCAACAAAAAAAAAAAAATTAAAAATTAACATCACTAGCCTAGATAGGAAGTACGTTCAGTGCTGGATCAGCCTTATGAGCCATCCCATACATGACATCACATTTTGGTGCCGGATTTGACCTCCCTGCCTCCCCCCAAAAAAATCGTCACAGATTTAAAACACAAATGAGACACATAGTCACAAATGAGACCCTTTTATCACACATAGTCACAAATTAAACACTTTTATGACACAGTCACAAATGAGACACTTTTATGACACAGTCACAAATGAGACACTTTTATCACACACAGTCACAAATGAGACACTTATCACACATAGTCACAAAGGAGACACTTATCACACATAGTCACAAATGAGAAACTTATCACACATAGTCACAAATGAGACACTTATCACACATAGTCACAAATGAGACACTTATCACAAATAGTCACAAATTAGCCAGCCCCCCTTTCCCCCGACGCGGAACCCCGGTTTAGAAAAGGAAAGAAAACACGTGTCAAACCCCCCCCCCCCCCTTTTAGGGACCCAGTGACAAAAAAAATGATGCGATCTTGGACATAACTGTAATGACGCAATGAACATTTAACATACCTGTAATGACGCAATGAACATTTAACATACCTGTAATGACGCAATAAACATTTAACATGACCATATCGGACTTCTCTTTACTCTACGGATGGAATTAAAGGGAGACAATACATAATTAAGGGAAACAACATAAGCCAATGATTGCAGAGCATTCTGTCGTCAATGAAGCATATAAGAAAGTAAACTCTCTATAGCATGGTAAGTACATTGAGTCTCAACCTGTTACACATTAAAACAAACACACATTATAAAATTAAATATATTATTAAAATTACTATTAAAAATCCTTTTTTTTAAATTGTTTGTATTAGCAGTTTTAATACGTTTAACTTTAACTGCACGGCTAAGTATAAGGTCCTCACCATTACTAATGTTGCGGCCTTCACTAATGTTGCGTCCTTCTCCCGTTTACTGGGGCTTACAACCTCCGATGGTGACTACTGGGTGTCTAACCTCATGTCAGACCTGTATGGTCAATTCTTGTCTCTCTCTCTCTTGGTCAAGCAACTCAAACACCGACTAGTCCATTGTAAAGTATGTATTTATACACATGTACTGGAATATCCGCTTATTACAAAGCACAGTTGCTACTCAATTCATCCAGGAGAAGACTGCAATCCTCAGGCGACAAGCCATACAGTGAAACTAGCACACACAAAAAAAACCACTATATTTCTCGACTCTACTCTCACTAACTATCGCTTGCCTCTCCACTGTCTCTTAACTCTCGGCTCAGCTCACAACTAACTCAGTGTCACAGGATTGTGTCCACCCATCGAATGGTCATTCAGACACAACAATAACACGCATGACACAACTCACGGTCACAGGATTGTGTCCACCCATCGAATGGTCATTCAGACACAACAACAACACGCATGACACAACTCACGGTCACAGGATTGTGTCCACCCATCGAATGGTCATTCAGACACAACAACAACACGCATGACACAACTCACGGTCACAGGATTGTGTCCACCCATCGAATGGTCATTCAGACACAACAATAACACGCATGACACAACTCACGGTCACAGGATTGTGTCCACCCATCGAATGGTCATTCAGACACAACAATAACACGCATGACACAACTCACGGTCACAGGATTGTGTCCACCCATCGAATGGTCATTCAGACACAACAATAACACGCATGACACAACTCACGGTCACAGGATTGTGTCCACCCATCGAATGGTCATTCAGACACAACAATAACACGCATGACAACACGCATGATAACACGCATGACACAACTCACGGTCACAGGATTGTGTCCACCCATCGATTGGTCATTCAGACACAACAATAACACGCATGACAACACGCATGACAACACGCATGACAACACGCATGACAACACGCATGACAACACGCATGACACAACTCACGGTCCCAAACAGCGTTCATACTAACAACAGTGGTTCTCATACAAAACTGTCACCATCCATGGACAACGTACAACATTTCATACCAAAACTTCACGCCACTAAATCTAGTTCAAAATTAAATATATTATTAAAGTTACCATTAAAAATATCTTTTTGAAAATTGTTTTTATAAAAAGTTTTAAAACGTTTAACTGTAGGGCTCAGTTTAAGGTCCTCACCAGTAGGCCTACTATGAGTACTGAGAAATTAAAATATAATATGAATAATACTAGAATACTGCACTTTAAATCCAGTAGGCCACCTCTAGTAACATGGTAATTGTGATATGGGGTCGTTCGTAAATTACGTCACGCTAAAAATGACCTTTTTAGACCCCCACGTCACGGTGTGTCACAAATTCTTTACCCCCCCCCCACCCAGTTTCACATCACACCTAAAAAATGTCAAAACATACATACAATTTTCATAACTAAACTAAGATTTTATTTCATTCTTTAAAATTTTCCCATTTTGTATTAAGAGTTAGTATTATAAGAAAACTGAGTTTCATAGTAGGCCTACCTATAATACCTGATGCGATTTCGACCCCAATTTAATGTTTTTGAAATTAATTAAATAAATATTTTTTTTTCAAAATTAGACAAATTTAGATTTAAAAAAAAAAAAATTAAAAAAAAAGACCTGATGTCACATTTTTTTACAAGCCTGAGAGTTACGTAATTTGCGAATGACCCCTATGGTAATTATTATGGAAAGTAGGCCTACTTGAAATTTTCAAAATTTAAAGAAAGTAATGAAACTATACAGTTATTTATTTTGGGTCAGTGAATAACGACAGTAAATGTTAGCTTAAAAGATTGTTCATTAGTAATACTAATACACTTTTAGAGTTCACTGGAACTCAAAATAACGGATGTGAAGGCCATGCCTTTAAAATTAAAAAAAATTAAAAAATTAAGATATTTTTAAATCTAAGGGAAGTCACTCTAACGCACCATAACAAGAACGAAGTGCACAATTTGTTAGTAGCTTTTCCTTATTTGTATTTTACCACCTCTAGAGAAAAATTTTGGTAAGTAGTAAGGAATTTGTTCAGTTAGTTAGGCAATATCCAAACAATTCATTTAAATATGCACATAAATGGAAAGATACCGTTCTTTGATTTTGATGTAGTACTTGATACTGATACTGAGCATCATGGGCTTTTAGTACTAGTAGCAGTTACTCTGAGATAGTGAACTTGGACTTGGTTTAGTTAGTGTTGTCAGTTGTCTGCTTAGTCCGGAATTTTTAAAATAAAATAGTGCGTTAGAGTTAGTTACGGTTCAGGTAGCTAATGTTCGATAGTCTGATGCCTCACTCTCGGAAGGCAGGTACTCTCTAAAAATAAAGTTTAGGGCATATAAACATTTTAATATTTGGGATAATTTAAAACAAATTTTTTTTTATAAATTATAAAGTCAAAGTTTAAATTTTAAAGTTCCACTTGCCACGCCCACACTGACCGTGGCAAAGAGCCACCAAAAAACATGTTTCATTAGTTAAACTTGTCTTTAATTAAAGTATATTTAAATAAAGTTGCAGTGTCTGCCCTGCTATAATTAATAATTTAAATAATAATAATATAGCCACAACACTTAATTAACATCACTATACTATACTTATACTAAGTATAAGTAAGGATTAGTGAAAAAAAACAAGATGAATGAGAATGATTCATGAATATTAAATCATATATGGACCATTATCTGTGTCATTGTGGATAGTCTTATAAATTATTAGCTATAAGTTACTTATTAGTTATAAGCCATTACTCTAAAAATAACACACTGGTGAAAACATAGTCATTAAAAAAAAAAACGAAGTGTCTACACGTCCGGCGCGCCGGACGTGTAGTGCGCAAGATACACGTCCGGCGACTTGTCACGTGACCGCCGGACATGGCCGGACGGCTAGTAGTTTTTATAATTCCAAACGAAGTACGATTTAGTACATCTTGTCTGGTCTTGTGGTAGAGTGGTTGCTTGACGATAGGAATGTTTGAGGATCTATACCGGGGATAGGGTCGTTTTTTTTCTTCCCATTTTAATTAAAATATTTTGTATATATTTATATTATCATGTTCCTCAGCAACAGTAGTTTCATGAGAAGTTTTTAAATATTTTGTAGCAATTGAAATAATTTAAAATGAAATCTTTAACTTTTATTGGTTGCCACACTGGCCCCTAATTTATTTTATGGATTACTGGTACACAAAATCTAACAAACTAAACAAAAATGTTTACAAGCCACTTTCACTTAAGTTTCTTTTTCTATTATTTGCATTCAAGATACTCAGTACATTACTTGGTAGAGAAATAGATTTTAAAATTAACAATAGTTTTGAATTATTCGCAGTCACGTGACAAGGCTGACCGACACGATATCTCTCGCCACTTTGTTACGGCGGTCATGTGACTTGGTCGCCGGACACATAGTGCGGGAGATAGACGTCCGGCGCGTGTAGACACTGCCAAAAAAAAAATTCTGATATTAGCTCTATCTTATTTTAGTGACTACATCTAATTCTATCATTTACAATAGAGCCAAAATTATGGAACAGTTTGCCTCAATCTTTGAGGGGAATTTTAAATGATTAAAAATCATATAAGAAACAATTTAAAACTTTTTTGTTTAAATAGATTTTAGAGGACCAGAGCGCAGTGAGCATGCTAAAGTGGCATGGATACCAGCGCAATATAAATATCAAATCAATAATTATTATGCCATGCTTTCAGGAAATGTAAAAAAAAAAAATACAACCCATAGATATCACATTGTAGCCCTCTTTGGCTAATGATACTCAGCATCAGATTTCTCAATGGAGTAGGCCCCCATATTTCAATGGGATGACAAATTAAATCATATCTAACTTTGATAAGAAATTCAAATGACATTCTTACATTGTAAATAAATTATCCTAAATCATTTGAATTTTTTATTTTCAAAACCACTGTTGCAGTGTTATTACATACACAATATTTATAGATTAAACACTTCTAAAAATATTTCTGAAAAGAAGGGGCAGCAGAAAGGCAGTGACCTATGACCTATACATACAGTTCAGCTTGCTGTGTATCCATTTAAACCTTAAAATAAAAATGAGGAATTTTTTGTATTTTTTTTCATGTAATCATTTGTTTTCACTTCATCTGTTTAATTACCACCCCTTTTGTAAAATTAAAGTTGAGGTTAACATTTGTCACAAGACAGTCTTACGAAACAAAGCTGCTCCTATGTTTAATTTTTGTATCTCATTGTTGGTCGGCAGCCGACCATCTTCTTGGGTTGATGATGCAGCTTCTTTTTATTGACATGTCAATGGGTGACTCATCAGACCGATCCTGGAGTGGCAGTCTCTGCTGCATTTTTGGCTGGACAATTTGTCGGTTGGCTTAAAATGGCTAAACCATGGGCAAAACCATGTGAATTAAATTATCCTTACTTCCAAAAATAACTATTTCAGATACATTTAAATATTAAAACAGGGACAGAATTTCAAAACATGTGCCTTTTTCTTATTTTCCTTAATTGTGATTTATTTATGCAACTTTTCTAAATAACTGAGAATATTTTCATTTTCCCCAAGAGTATTGGACAACTACGAACATGGCTTCCAGGGGAACCCAAGAGACAACCAAACTAAAACATAACATGGAGGAGCAGTTAGACAGACTTATGCAGCAGTTGATAGATCTAGAGGAGTGCAGGTAGGCAGCAATGTAGCATATAGGTAGGTAGCAATGGAGCATATTGCAACTGAGGTTGACTCCCAAGCCGTTATTAGGATTTTGGGGGGCCCTAGTCATGGAGCCTAGGTAGGGGGCCCGGGAAGGTGGGATCCAGGGGGTGGAGCTCTCCTGGACCTGAGAAAACAACAGAAAAAAAGCGCCCGGTGAGGCCCCCTTGGCATGGGGTCCTAGGTGGTCACCTGGTTTGCCTATGCCTAAGAACGGTTATGTTGACTCCAACATGGTTTCTTGCTTTGCAGTTGTTCCATTGGGATCAATAAAATACTGTATTATTGTGGATGGCCATAGTGGGGGATCAATCTAGAATCTCAAAGAAACAGGTTTTATAAAAAATAAAATATCAAGCCAACAAAAAATAAAATCTTTTATTTTGAACAAAATATATTCATATAAACTTGTGTACATGGAGTCTAAGACACCATCTTAATGGACTGTAAAAAAAAAAGTCAAATAATTCTTTTGCATCTATTATTACATGTGATCAGGTGTGTTGTTTCTGCATAAAGAACTAAAAAGTTAAAATAATTTTTTGTAATTTTATATTTCACCCACCCACCACCCTTACCTAAATGTACTGTTCTCTTGACGTTCTTAATGCTGATATAACATATATACCAATGATATCCAGAGCCCAGGCAGCACCGTTCCAATCATTAAAAGTTGCTGATGGTACCACAATCGTTAGCTCAATATCTGAAGAGGAAAATTTATAAAACGACTTAGTTACAAACTTTATGAGTTGGCGTTAGGAAACATTTCGTCAGTTGATGTTTCAAAGACAAAAGACATTGTTGTTTATTTCCGGGGAAAGGGGGGGGGGGGGGGGGGGGGTATGGAAATTTCACAATAAAAAAAATCACAGAAAAGAGCAAGTAGAGACATTTATAAGAAACTAAGTGTCACCATTATTAATGAATTAACTTGGCATGAACATGCCAAAATTCTGTATAAAAAAGTAAACCAAAGAATTTTGGTGTAAATAAACAAGTTATTAACTTATTCTACAGTGCAACAATTGGAAGCCTACTAAACTTCAGTTTACCATGTTGCTCATTAGGACTTCATCGTCTGACATCAAACACAGATTAAATAGACTAATGAAGAAAGCTAGTAATATCACACAAAGTAAACATCCTTCACTTGAAGAACTATTTGAGAAAAAATGCTGTTGTAAACTAAACACATTTTTTGGATAATGCATCCCACCCATTTAATCATAGATACCTAAGATCACATCCCACCCTTTTCATCATAGATACCTAAGATCACATCCCACCCTTTTCATCACAGATACCTAAGATCAGCTTGATCAGGGTGAATTCCTTTCCATAAAGTTGATTTACCAGCATGCTCCCCCAGTGGTTACTATGATCACTAATTAAGTAACTGTTGTCACTAATGCAGTTAAGGTTTTTGGTATACTAGCCAATATATCTGGCTTTACTCTGGGTTTGTATTCGGAAAAAACTTCTAAAGCCTTATAAACGTGAATGTAATTTTAGTGCCCTGTCAAAACAATTCTCTAAAGTACCAGTTAAATTTTTAAAAAATTTACTATAAAAATCCACATTTATTATAAAACTTATAAACATTGAATTTGGGGCTAACCCCATTTCAATTGATATTAAAAGACAAATGTAATTTTTAAAAATTGTCTTATTAACAGATGTATTCATCAGAATCAAATCTACGGTTGCTTTTCAATTAAAATAAAATAATGGGGTTATTTTAGTTATCCATAAGATGGGTGCAGTGGCGTAGGCGTAGCTAGGGGTGTGCGGACCGCACTGGATGACACCAGCCCTAGCTACGCCACTGCATAAGGGCACTATAAAAATGATTTAGATAAATATTAAAGTTGATTTTTTAAATTTCTCCCCTTACAATCTGAAGGAATTTGCAAAGATGTTACCTTTAAAATTTTACTAATGTGGCCCAGGGCAGCAAAAAAACATACTCTTTAATGCTTTACAGCACTGAGTATTTTAGGCAGGATAATTTTAAAAAAACTTTATTTGTAATATGATATATCCCATCATATTTGGTAGTAAACTTTATTTGTAAAAATTTCCCATTTTATTAGGTAGAAAACTTTATTTGTAAAAATGTCCCATGATATTAGATAGAAAACTTTATATGTAAAATGTCCTGTGAAATTAGGTAGAAAACTTTATTTGTAAAAATGTCCCATCATATTAGCTAGAAAACGCCCAAGCTTAAGCTTTTTATTTAAATAAAATTTGGACCCTCCCAGCACAAAAAGATGGGGATATTTTTAGTTTGAAATCCACCTATATTTTATAAAGGATTATGGATTGTATGTTTACCAAGTTTGACCTAGATGCCACAATTGACATTGAAGCTTGAATTGTAACAAAACATCTTCTTGTTTAGCTTTAGTTATTAGAATGAAAATACACAGTGGAACCATCTACACTCACTCGAAACTATCGAGAAACTTCAAAAATGTCTTTAAATTTAATTTAATAACATTTGAAGAAACTCATGGAGACCTATGGAAACATAAGAAACATAAAAAGTATTTTTATATTACCTTAAAACCCTTTTTTAACAAAAATAGAACATTTTAAAATAAGGTAGAAAATTCAAGAAACTTAAACAAAAATTTTTTAAACTTGTGAAAGGTCAATCTTTTATATGATCATTGTTTCAATAATAAAGCTTCGAAAAAAAAAAGTCCCGTAACTCTAGACGTTTTCCATTAAAGTTTTAAAAACAGGAGTAGGGGTTGGGGACCCTTTCTAAAAGGTTTTAATTAAGATAGGGACCCTAAATAATTCATCCGATAAATAGTCAAGTTAAAAATGTAAAAGCAGTCCCATTAAAATCTGTTGAAAAATGTAAGAGATACAGTGTTCATCAGGAAAATGATATTAGGGACCTTGATCCCAACAGGGGTGAATATTATGAGTTTAAAATCCTCCAGTATTTAAATATGCATTTTTACCAAGTTTGGTCTAGATATATCAAATTAATTGTAATTTTATTTATATAGCTCATAGAAAAAAATGAAATTTGGGCCCCCAACCAATGTTCCCTTTAAGCTGCACGGCTGTGCACAACTGTATGATTTTCCACACGAACCAGCAAACCTTAGAGGGATCATTGCCCCCAACCCTGAACGGGATATTAAAAAAAAAAATTTAAAACACTGTCAACATTTCCTTCTGGATAAGGAAGTGAAACAACTACGTATCCCAAGTTTGATCTATTAATCCATGTATAAATGTATGCAGTACAGACTTATCTTCTCATGCATATAGTAGATACATCTTTTATCAGAAAGATACATGGATAAACATTTGAAATCTTATTAAGAGATTTAAATTACCATTTTTAAAAATTTCGTACATACATCTAATTTAAAACTCTTTGTTTACACATTGATGAATATTGGTCGGTATCATGTTTTATGTTTTTTTTATGTTCAGTATTTTGCACCGTTTTTAACTGTAACAATTCTTTGTCATTAACTGTAACAATACTTTATCATTAACTTTAACAATACTTTGTCATTAACTGTAACAATACTTTGTCATTAACTGTAACAATACTTTGTCATTAACTGTAACAATACTTTGTCATTAACTGTAATAATTCTTTGTCATTAACTGTAACAATACTTTGTCATTAACTGTAACAATACTTTGTCATTAACTGTAACAATACTTTGTCATTAACTGATACAAGTAAGAAATCTAGACATAAACTTATATTTTATGGCATTTAATAAGATTATAATGAATGTAAAACATGTAAATATTTAATTAAAAAAGATCAATCTACTATGGACTTAAATTGTTTGGTGTGTAACAAATTGTGCCACTCAGACACTGTGCCACTCAGACACTGTGCCACTCAGACACTGTGCCATTCAGACACTGTGCCATTCAGACACTGTGCCATTCAGACATTGTGCCACTCAGACATTGTGCCACTCAGACACTGTGCCACTCAGACACTGTGCCACTCAGACACTGTGCCACTCAGACATTGTGCCACTCAGACAAGACAATGTGCCATTCAGACACTGTGACATTCAGACACTGTGCCATTCAGACATTGTGCCACTCAGACATTGTGCCACTCAGACACTGTGCCACTCAGACACTGTGCCACTCAGACACTGTGCCACTCAGACATTGTGCCACTCAGACACTGTGCCATTCAGACATTGTGCCATTCAGACATTGTGCCATTCAGACACTGTGCCACTCAGACACTGTGCCACTCAGACACTGTGCCACTCAGACATTGTGCCACTCAGACATTGTGCCATTCAGACATTGTGCCACTCAGACATTTTGCCACTCAGACATTGTGCCACTCAGACATTTTGATATGTCCATCAAATGCACCCACCCATTCAGTGATGTAGTTTTACGGATTTGAAAAGCTGATTTGGAGCTAATTCACAAACTTGCCATTCTCCCTTCCCCATGCGCTCCTCCTTTATAAAGTTATAATTGGCCACGAACTATGTGACAATTCTAATCTAATGTTCACCCTCACTTATCACATGCAAGAAACTGTTGTTTCTCAATTGAAAAAAGTTATTTCAAATATTTCTGAAAGCCAATAGAATAAAGCTTTATTTCAAATATTTCTGAAAGCCAATAGAATAAAGCTTTATTTCAAATATTTCTGAAAGCCAATAGAATAAAGCTTTATTTCAAATGTTTCTGAAAGCCAATAGAATAAAGCTTTATTTCAAATATTTCTGAAAGCCAATAGAATAAAGCTTTATTTCAAATGTTTCTGAAAGCCAATAGAATAAAGCTTTATTTCAAATATTTCTGAAAGCCAATAGAATAAAGCTTTATTTCAAATGTTTCTGAAAGCCAATAGAATAAAGCTTTATTTCAAATGTTTCTGAAAGCCAATAGAATAAAGCTTTATTTCAAATATTTCTGAAAGCCAATAGAATAAAGCTTTATTTCAAATGTTTCTGAAAGCCAATAGAATAAAGCTTTATTTCAAATATTTCTGAAAGCCAATAGAATAAAGCTTTATTTCAAATGTTTCTGAAAGCCAATAGAATAAAGCTTTATTTCAAATGTTTCCGAAAGCCAATAGAATAAAGCTTTATTTCAAATGTTTCTGAAAGCCAATAGAATAAAGCTTTATTTCAAATGTTTGCACCCAACAAAAGGGCTTGAAACCCTTCATTTAATTCATTAATACATGTTTGAAAATGCTCTGTTCTGAATAAAATCTTATTAAAAATTCATACATCCATAATAATTTAAATTGAAAGTCCCTCATAGTCATTTAGAAATTATTATTTTTAACTCTTTACTCTCTACATTTTACGATTTTTAAAATTATGTCTTTTGGTGTTAGGAGATTATGGTGAAACTTTCCTTGAATTATCTGTAGTAGGTCAGGGCCATCTTTCGGTCAGGAGAAATGACCTTGTTAAATTTAGTAGTAGTCCATTGTTTGGTTTTCTTGTGATTGATCAACTCATCTACAAACATAGTCACACTGAGCTGTCCCCAGTAAGGGATGGCTGATTTTTGAGCTACATAAATACTTTCAGATTTCTTTTGTTTAAATTTTTCTAATTGTAAAATGTTGTCCCGGTTAAAAGATAAATTTATTTATGAAATTGAATATGTACAACGTAATAAAAATACAGACGTTTCTAGTTATATGTATTAATAAAAGAATCTTATCCTATCTCATGCTACAAAGCCGGTTGTATTTCCAGGAGTGACCTTGAACCAGAAGAGTATGAGGAGACCAAAAAGGAAACAGTCGAGCAATTAAAAGAATTTCAGGAAAATTTGAACAAAATGGTTGAAGGGAACCTGAGCCTGGTCGACCAGCTGAATGGGATGCAATTGGTAAATGTGTACATTTGTAAATGTTTGGTAAATCACTTTGGTAAATGATGTTAGTATGTGACTTTGGTAAATCATAATTGGTAAATCACGCTGGTAAATGACTTTGGTGTATCACTTTGGTAATTCACTTTGGAAATGACTTTGGTAAATGACGTTGGATCCAGTCATAAATTGGACAAAATATTCTCAATTAATCTTTTGCCTGACAATTTACCTGAACATTGTTAACAAAAACCATTATTTGATTTTACTTCATTTTTGTTTCACATCTTTGACCCAAATAATCTCCCTCCCCAGGCTATTCAAGCGGCCATCAGTGAAGCTTTTAAGACCCCAGAAGTGATACGTTTGTTTGCCAAAAAACAACCTGGACAGTTGAGATCAAGATTGGCGGATGTAAGTATGCTTCATCTTAAACATTTCTCAGTCTTCTATTGTCTGACACATTTTTCTTTGGCTTTCACCAACTATAGAATGACTTTATATGGACAAAAATTGTAATGAGTTCCAAAAGATTCTTTTAAAAAATTTTTTTTTAGATGGCCAAAACGGTGGGCATTCTACTTATTCATCCAAATGGATGCTGACTTAAAACTTCATTGGTTAACTTTCTTTTTTTACTAAGGGTTATCTCCACCTGTAAAAATAATAAGAATCCTTGTTTTGGGCTGATGAGTCTAATCCGGCCGGCTATAAGCCTGTAGCTGGGGACAGTCCTAGAAAAATTCAAACCCACTCCCAGTTGACTGAGTCAGATGTGCCGCTACTGTAGGCCTACAACACCCCTGTTAACTGTGAAACAGATGTGCCTACAACAGGGCCAGAGTTTTAGTAATGGAAAGGGAAAATAAATCTTGAAGTAGATGGACAGCATCTTCATGAGTGTGTGCAAACATATTTTATTGAGAATGGATTTGGAGTTTTTAAAACCTTTTCTTTGAAAGTTTTATTCCACTCCAACTAAGGCACAAACTTTTGTGTCAATAATACTATTTACATATTGTTTGTGTGTTAATAATTTTCTTTAACCTGATATGATTTATTTTGAAATTGATATATCTTTTTAGCTTGATATGATTTCTTTAACTTGATATATATTTTTAACTTGATATAATTTCTTTTTAACTTGATATGATTTCTTTAACTTGATATATATTTTTAACTTGATATGATTTCTTTTTAACTTGATATGATTTATTTTTAACTTGATATAATTTCTTTTTAACTTGATATGATATCTTTTTAACTTGATATGATTTATTTTTAACTTGATATAATTTCTTTTTAACTTGATATGATATCTTTTTAACTTGATATATCTTTTTAACTTGATATGATTTATTTTTAACTTGATATAATTTCTTTTTAACTTGATATGATATCTTTTTAACTTGATATGATATCTTTTTAACTTGATATGATTTATTTTTGCTCCAGCTTCTTCTACTGTCATGACATTTTTTTCAATGGTTGAACTTTTGAAAATCTTTGTTAAATATGAGTTTCTAGCATTGACCTGTTTTATTGTTGATAGATCAGACGAGATGAAAAGATCGGAAAACTGCCCAAAGATCTGGCCATCCAGCAGTCTGTGGAGATTTTGACAGCCCTTAAAAAACTGGGGGAGACTTTAACATCGGAGGAGGTGGCCTACCTGCAGCTGAACTCTTCAGGAAGTCTCAAGGAGTTTGAACGAGTTTCAGCAGACATAGGTCAAGTGTTGTAGTTAATACAATTATATTTATGGGGGTCATCTCAGTTACACAGGCACGGTCAATAAGTCAGAGGAAAGGCCTGGTCCATAAGTCAGAGGAAAGGCCTGGTCCATAAGTCAGAGGAAAGGCCTGGTCCTTAAATCAGGGAAAGGCCTGGTTCTTAAGTCAGAGGCAAGGCCTGGTCCTTAAGTCACAGGAAAGGCCTGGTTCTTAAGTCAGAGGCAAGGCCTGGTCCATAAGTCAGACGCAAGGCCTGGTCCTTAAGTGAGAGGCAAGCATGGTCCATTAATGATGGGCAACGATTGGCCATTAAATCAGGGCCAAAATGTTGTCAGTAAATCAAGAGCAGGCATTTATAGGAATCTGATTTATTTCATGTAACTTACATTGCTGTTTCCAAAAAGGAAATATTGAAAAAATTTAACAAGGAATATGGTAGATTATCTACAAATAAATTCTGAACTATCGTGTACAAAGTACATGTAAAAGTGTACCGTAATACCAATGGATGATTGTGTTAAAATTGGAGTGTTCATTATTATTTTTTTTCTGCCCTGTTGGTTTGTTCCAGCTTAGTGTAATATCTTAATTTTATGTGACATCCAAGTTTTATGTGATATCTTAAGTTTTACGTGACATCCAAGTTTTATGTGACATCCAAGTTTTATGTGACATCCAAGTTTTATGTGACATCCAAGTTTTATGTGACATCTTAAGTTTTATGTGACATCTTAAGTTTTATGTGACATCTTAAGTTTTATGTGACATCTTAAGTTTTATGTGACATCTTAAGTTTTATGTGACATCTTAAGTTTTATGTGACATCCAAGTTTTATGTGACATCTTAAGTTTTATGTGACATCCAAGTTTTATGTGACATCTTAAGTTTTATGTGACATCTTAAGTTTTATGTGACATCTTAAGTTTTATGTGACATCCAAGTTTTATGTGACATCTTAAGTTTTATGTGACATCTTAAGTTTTATGTGACATCCAAGTTTTATGTGACATCTTAAGTTTTATGTGACATCTTAAGTTTTATGCGACATCTTACGTTTCATGTGACATCTTAAGTTTTGTGTGACATCTTAAGTTTTATGTGACATCTTAAGTTTTATGTGACATCTTAAGTTTCAGATGATTCACACTTTAACTTTTAATATTCTTGTTCCTTCAGGATCAGGTGAAAAAGTTCTGGCCGTAGCAGGGACTCAAGTTGAAATGGCCAGCAAATGACCATCTGTCAAACTACAAACCAATGCCATCTCTTTGCTACAAGACAAATGTTGTTTCCAAAATAAGGATTTTGTTATGTAAATTTGAATATTGCTGCCATTATTTGATGTACACTTGAGTGATGATTCTCATGTTGTAGTATGTATGTTATTTGCATCAATTTAAATTTAATATTAGGTACCTGCCATGCTAGAGTGAGAATACCTGTAACTGAATAAACAACTATATAATGCCATATAATTTTGTTGTAGTGATAAGTTTTCAAAATAATAATTTACAGACAACACAAGGGTAGTCTTCTTGTGAAACCTTGCTGTTTGGGAACCTATGGTGGGCAAGGGCAAACATTTTACAAACAGAATATTTCCCTCCTTTGATAGTATACTTTTTATAACAGAATATTTCCCTCCCTTGATAGCAAACATTTTACAAACAAAATATTTCCCTCCTTTGGTAGCAAACATTTTACAAACAAAATATTTCCCTCCTTTGATAGCAAACATTTTACAAACAAAATATTTCCCTCCTTTGATAGCAAACATTTTACAAACAAAATATTTCCCTCCTTTGATAGCAAACATTTTACAAACAGAATATTTCCCTCTTTTGATAGCAAACATTTTACAAACGGAATATTTCCCTCCTTTGATAGCAAACATTTTACAAACAGAATATTTCCCTCTTTTGATAGCAAACATTTTACAAACGGAATATTTCCCTCCTTTGATAGCAAACATTTTACAAACAGAATATTTCCCTCTTTTGATAGCAAACATTTTACAAACGGAATATTTCCCTCCTTTGATAGCAAACATTTTACAAACAGAATATTTCCAAAAAAAAAACCCCCCCCCCCCCCCCCCCCACTCTACTTTCTTAATTTAAAAAAAATTAAGTTATTTTTTGTTGTTGCTTTTCCTGACCGTTACCTGGGTAGGACACTGTAACCTCTTGGTTGTGAGTGAGACAGACAATGCTAACATGGGTCAGTAGGAGTAGGTGGGTCTTAAGGAGTGGGTCTGTCTGTGGGAGTGAGTGGGTCTGTGGGAGTAAGCAGGTCTATGGGAGTGAGTAGGTCTGAAGAAGTGAGTGGGTCTGTGGGAGTGAGTGCGAGTTACTTGACTAGATGTAGGTTATTCTTCTTTGAAAACCAATTTCTCAAACAGAATGAATGCTATCTTTAACCATTTATTTTTCTTGGCAAGAGAGACAACCCCCATGTTCCATGTCGTCAAACTGAGTTGAGTCACTTTTGTTTACTTTCAGTAGCTCAATGTAAACATGTCTACCAGCTGTGAGGGTGTGCCTTGCAGAGAAACAATGATGAAAAATTGTTACCATTTGGCTATATATATTTTGTTGTTTATTTTTATCCCCACTCAATTCCATAGTTTCATGATGGCTCTGTATAGACTGAAGAAAACCAGATCTTCAATAAGTCACATCTTCAATATGACTTTCTTCAGGACTCCATCACAGTGAGAGATTTCTGTCCCATCTACACCATCCCCATTGTATGTTCTTAGTTTTGGGAATTAAAAGATGCAAGAAGTGGTGACACTTTTAATTAAGATTCACAAAATATTTCTGTGCTTTGCTGCAACCTACACTTTTTCATCAGATAAAAATATCTTAAAAAATCTCTGTAATGAGGCATGTTAGCAAAATGTACAGGGAACATAGTTTTATGTCATCAGTAAACCTTCTCCATTCCTGTGTACACTCTACATGTCTTGTGATCCACCCTCTGAATTGTAACTTAGTTTGAAGGCTCTTTTGGGCAGGGTTATTTAATCAGAACACCGATTTCTGTACAATACAATGGCTTTCTATACAACACATGGCTTTTCTATACAATACAATGGCTTTCTATACAATACATGGCTTTTCTATACAACACATGGCTTTCTAATGGTGTGAAACTTGTTTGTCTGAAATGTTTTATTTCAAATCTTATTATTTGATATAAGCTAGGTGTTTTTTTTTTGGTTTCCTTTTATATTTATATTATCTATTTACCCAGAGGTGTACTGATCATTAGTCAGGACACGGCTGCCATGTACTTATGGTGTGTCAGGACACAGCTGCCATGTACTGATGTGTGTCAGGACACGGCTGCCATGTACTGATGGTGTTTCAAGAGACGGCTGCCATTTGATGTGGGGTGGTAAATCTCCGATAAATAATTTGTGTACCTGGTTTCTCAATCAATTTTATGTCTTGCCGTTGGCACCATATGTACACCGTACGCCTCAGTATAGACCACAGGGTACGGAAAATGGACCTTAGGGAATAAATTATACAATGTAATCCTAAATACATGTAAAGCCATCTGACAATACAGGACTACACAAACACATTGTGTCAATAGCCATCTGACGATACAGGAATACACAAACACATTGTCATTTCTATTCATATAAAACGTTTCTTAAATTGACATTATTTTACACGTTGCCTCTTATTGAAAGATACCAAAGAATACAAGGGCAGTGAATAGATTATGTACGTTATTTAAATCTATTACTTCATTCATGTCATGGTGCTATCCAATGTCAACAAAGTAAATGTGGATGTCCATAATTTTGCCTCGTTAAACTGTCTCCATTATTGTGATTAACATTTATGCAGCAGATGGCAAGCAAAGTCCTTCGTACTTCATCATTAGGAAAATTATTTCATATTTTACGAAATCCCAGTAAGCTGAAATTGATCCACCTAAATGAAAGACCCTTACCTCTGGTTAATTGGCACAACTATAAAAAACTGAACATATTTTACGAAGCTGCAGTCTTATTTATATATTTCTTCTTTTGCTATGAAATTATGGGCTACCTATGTAAAAAATCACTGAGAACATAAATATGCTTCCACAATCCAACAAACTTTTTATGTTTCATATTTTCCATCTTTCTTATGTGCAATAAATCAATACGATCAAAATGCCATCTTGATTTTATTTCCATTACTTACTGTCTTGGGCTTTTATTTTGGATGGTAGTTTACTCTACTCCATGTGATGACATTTGGAGATAGAAAGTTGATTCGTGTCTCTGTATAAAAATGTTTTTAACTTGAGGTTGTGCCCTGACCCTCTGAGGCACATCATCTTACTTCCTGTGCTACGTGGTCTAGGCAATGCTAAGGAAGCTCATATTTCAACCTGACTTGCAACTTGAGAAGGGTGTGTGGTGTACAAATCTTGGCAACTGAGAGGGTGTGTGGTGTACAAATCTTGGCAACTGAGAGGGTGTGAGGTGTACAAATCTTGGCAACTGAGAGGGTGTGTGGTGTACAAATATTGGCAACTGAGAGGGTGTGTGGTGTACAAATATTGGCAACTGAGAGGGTGTGGTGTACAAATATTGGCAACTGAGAGGGTGTGTGGTGTACAAATATTGGCAACTGAGAGGGTGTGTGGTGTACAAATATTGGCAACTGAGAGGGTGTGTGGTGTACAAATATTGGCAACTGAGAGGGTGTGTGGTCTACAAATATTGGCAACTGAGAGGGTGTGTGGTCTACAAATATTGGCAACAGAGTGTGTGTGGTCTACAAATATTGGCAACTGAGAGGGTGTGTGGTGTACAAATATTGGCAACTGAGAGGGTGTGTGGTGTACAAATAAGGAAACTTTGCCATTTTTATAAGGGATATATCATGTCATGCATCTTATGTTGTCACATGACACATCTTGAGTTCTCAAATGACACATCTTATGTTGTCACATGACAATAATAAACCATGTAATGAACAACAAAAAGAAATTTAGTTTTTAAAAATTATGTTTTATTTCATAGTATACAAATTTTTAAAACTTTTGAAATCAATGTGGTTGAAAGAAATCAATGAATCAATAAAAATCTGTGGTTCTCAGCCTGTGTTTTATGTCACAAGGTTTTTATATAAATGAATAAAAAAATATATAAAAAAATCTTCCAGGTCATTTCCTGGCAAAGTAACATGAGATCTATGATACATGCTCATCAGTAAATAGTTATATTTCCTTCCATTTCCTGGCAAAGTAACATGAGATCTATGATACATGCTAATCAGTAAATAATAATATTTCCTTCCATTTCCTAGCAAAGTAACATGAGATCTATGATACATGCTCATCAGTAAATAATATTTCCTTCTTAAACTGCCAACATTTCCTGGCAAAGTAACATGAGATCTATGATACATGCTCATCAGTAAATAATAATATTTCATTCTTAAACTGCCAACATTTCCTGGCAAAGTAACATGAGATCTATGATACATGCTCATCAGTAAATAGTTATATTTCCTTCTTAAACTGCCAACATTTGTCAATACCTTAGAGGTCTGCTGTCTAAATCTCATAATTTTTATCATTATTTGTGCTGCAAAATAACAATAAAGTGGAAAAGTGTGGTCTTTAATAATTTATATAAATCCATAATTTGGTGGACCCATGCAAACATAGTGATCAACTTGGTGTGTCAATGGAGAAGGTCACAATGAATGCGTACAATTCTTATGTTAAGTTTACCCAGCACATATGGATGAGTCATCATTTAAAACAGTATGACCAAACACAGCATTATTTATTGATTGCCGTAGTGATGGGGAAATGGAAAACCAAAATCTCGAACGTGATCAGTCAAAAAAACAAATAAACATTTGTGAATGACGGTTAAAAAAAAAGTGTTTTCAATCGATATCACAGACGATGTAAGAGGAAAATGTGATTATTAAAGTTTGTCTCAACAAGATTTGCAGCTATTGCTCCATTGCTAAAAATTTATATTTAAAAAAAATCATTGCAACAATTCATAATACTACATTGGATAAATAGAAATAGAGACATGAAAATAATTTTGACATTTCATGACAACTAAATAAGAAGTGACTTCAAATATTTAAAAAAACCAAAAAACTACAACTGGCTCTTGTTTCATTATGAATAAATATGTTGTTTACAGAACACTATACAAATAACTGGATACAATAAATAGGCCTACAAGATAACTTGCAAGATTGCTAACAAACAGACCCAATATGTGATCATGCAGTTGGACATGGAGATGACATTGCTAACAAACAGACCAATATGTGATCATGCAGTTGGACATGGCGATGACATAGGAGCCGCTAACTACTAAAGAAGTGCAGGATTGCTAACAAATAAGATGTAACAAAATATGACATTGATTGAATCCAGGGATATTTTTTATAAACACCGATACCAAAATCTAGACTCAATTAAAAGCGTTTCTAACAAAAATATTTTGTTCAACTTAGCTTTTAAAGGTATTTGATTTTAATGTCATGATTATGTCTCTTTTGATAATATTTTTATGTACACCGCGGTGAGCCCAGCCCTAGGATGGGGTACCGCGCTATAAAAGACCACTAATTTTTATTAATATTATTATTTAACCGCAGAAAGTTTAAAGGTTACAAATTAGGGTCAGACTTTATGAGAGCCTGCTGAAACATTGAATTTCAGAGCGAAAATAAAAATGTTACATTTAAAAAAATAATTTTTCAAAAACTGTTTTGTCTTTCTCATAAATTCTCTTCTCCTCTCTTCATCTGTCATATTTTTCACACACCTTGTTTCTCCAAATATAAAAACTAACTTGATTAAAAATAAGAATTAAATTGACATGAACAAAATATCTATCAACAGGGCAGCAACTTGGTTAATCATCCTCAACATCGCTGTCAAAATCAGCCTCCTCCGTGGGCCTCTTGATGACGCACTGTTAGAAAACAAGAAAGAGAGAATGGTGATGTTTGATTAAAAAAAATAAATACATTTCTTTTGCAAAGCATTCTTCATTCAGTCCATCATTTGAAATTCTGAAACTATAAATTATGAAGTGATCAATTTTATCAAATATTTATTTTGCAGCGGGAGGATTTACATTTGATGTCATAGCAACTTACCAGCCAACTTTATGTGTCTTCCTCAGCACTCTTACAGCACGTCTTTTTATCAACAAACCATATGTGTCTTCCTCAGCAATTATACACCATGTTTATTTATCAACAAACCATATGTGTTTTCCTTAACACATTGAAATCAAGTCTACTTACCGACCAGCCAGATTTGTCTTCCTTAGCAACCAAACGGCAGTCCACAAGAGTTAAGAGGGTGATCAGATGTTTGGTCCTCTGTTTGTCTTGTTCCCACTTAATCAACAGCTCTGGGCGTTTACCATTCATTCTAAGTTTGTGGGATTTCACTGGCAAATCCTGGAGAACAAGAGTTGTCATTCTTTGATTTGATTTCTCTAAATTATTCACATCAAGTAGGGCCTACCTGTCAAAATATGCAGCACTGAAAGTCAGACATCTGTGCCTAGCTCCAGTCACCATCTGTGCCTAGCTCCAGTCACCATCTGTACTTAGCTCCAGCCACTTTGAGTGCCTAGCCTCAAGCAACCATCTGTGCCTAGCCTCAAGCAACCATCTGTGCCTAGCCTCAAACAACCAGCTGTGCCTAGCCTCAAACAACCAGCTGTGCCTAGCCTCAAACAACCATCTGTACCTAGCTCCAGCCACCACATGTGCCTAATTCCAGACACTATTTGTGCCTAGCTCCAGCCACCATCTGTGCCTAGCCCCAGCCACCTTGTGTTCCTAGCCCCAAGCCACCACCTGAGTCTAGCTCCAGCCACCATCTGTGCCTAGCCCCAGCCACCTTGTGTTCCTAGCCCCAAGCCACAACCTGAGTCTAGCTCCAGCCACCATATGTGCCTAGCTCCAGCCACCTTGTGTGCCTAGCCCCATGCAATCATCTTGAGTCTAGCTCCAGCCACCATCTGTGCCTAGCCCCAAGCAACCATCTGAGTCTAGCTCCAGCCACCATCTGTGCCTAGCCTCAAGCAACCAGCTGTGCCTAGCTCCAGCCACCATCTGTGCCTAGCCCCAAGCAACCATCTGTGCCTCGCTCCAGGCACCATCTGTGCCTAGCTCCAGCCACCATCTGTGCCTAGCCCCAAGCAACCATCTGTGCCTAGCTCCAGCCACCATCTGTGCCTAGCCCCAAGCAACCATCTGTGCCTAGCTCCAGCCACCATCTGTGCCTAGCTCCAGCCACCTTGTGTTCCTAGCCCCAAGCAACCATCTGAGTCTAGCTCCAGCCACCATCTGTGCCTAGCTCCAGCCACCACCTGAGTCTAGCTCCAGTCACCATCTGTGCCTAGCTCCAGCAACCATCTGTGCCTAGCTCCACCCACCATGTGTTCTTAGTAGGGGCTATAGCTAATGGACTGTTTACCAATCTATGCACACATTCAAGATGCAGGAGTTTCAGTACTACTTATTTTGGCCCATACTTCCATAGCTTATAAAATGGTGATGGTAATAGCTACCAGAGTGATGGTAATAGCTACCAGAGTGATGGTTAATAGCTACCGGAGTGATGGTAATAGCTACCAGAGTGATGGTAATAGCTACCAGAGTGATGGTAATAGCTACCAGAGTCATGGTAATTAGCTACCAGAGTCATGGTAATAGTTACCAGAGTCATGGTAATAGCTACCAAAGTGATCAGAAAACCAATGCTGGTATCACAGAATTTGGCGAAAATTACATTTTTTAATAGAAAAGAAACATTTCAGATCTCATACGTCGTCGTATCTTTCCAGCATGTCAGCAACTATTTCATAGTCCCCTTTAACATAATGCCCAGATAGCTCAGTGCTATTCTCTAATAAGTTACCTCTAAAAAAACTTTTCTGACCACACCAAGGTTCAGTATCAAAACCTCAAATGATTTCTCAAAGATTTCCTTGACAATGGCTCGTTCTTCTAGTGGTCCTCTATTCTGTCAACATAAAGAAAAATAATAATATCAACAATTTTGTTAATACAATGTTAACAGCTAAAAAAAAAAAAATTAAACATCAACATAAATCTCTGTTCTTCATAAGAGGAGGAAGAATGATACACAAAATGTGTGATCTTGGAAGTTTTTAAATGGGTTTGCAAGTAACCGGAGTTTGGCATACCCAAGAAACTGACAAGACTGATACAGGTAACATTAAACAACTCAAAAAGCTAAATCAAGAGAATATTCAAGGGAATTTCAGATTAGACGCGGCCAAAGACAAGGAAACTCACTATATCAGACCTGTTTACTCTCAAACTCATAAAATCTTACAATATTATCACAAAATCGTTCAATACCTTATATTTATAGAAAAAAATAAACATACAGTATACATGCTAACACCTCAAAATCGTACATTGTACGCCAAAATCGTAAGAGTAAACAGGTCTGCTATATATTATGCTATTTAACCTAATATTAGAGAGAGTTATAAGAAGCAGACATATGGACGAATGAAGAACAACTACAAGATATTTTCTGTGGGAAACCCAAGACCCACAACCAATAGGCACTCTCTACAACCAACTACTTCAGTATCTTGCATATGCTGATGACATAGCACTACTAGGGAAATGAAGTAAAGACATATCAAAATCCTTTATTGAATGAGAAGACCATCACTACCAGCAGGGCTGGAAGTTAACAACCAAAAACAAAATACATGACCATGATAAGAGAAGAACAGACAGATGAAGCCATAAAAAGTAGAAACTACAAATTACTGAAAAAGTAAATCAAGTTAAATATCTAGGATGCTTGATAAATGAAAGAAATGAATGACTAACGGAAATAAAAGAAAGAATATCAGCCGGAAACAGCGCATACTTCAGTAGTCAGAAAATACTTTAATTTAAAAACATTACAAGAGAAACAAAGAAAACTATTTATAAAACTGTGATCAGACTAGTTTATTATTGTAACATATGCAAGTGAAACTTGGACCCTAACAAAAACTGCTGAAAACCTATTAAACACATGGGAGAGGAAAGTTCTCAGGAAAATATATGGATCAATAAGGGATGGATATGGATGGAGAATACGAACCATTGTACGGACTATATCAAGATCCCACGCAAGTAGCAGAAATAAAAAAGGGTAGGCTACGCTGGGCAGGACAAATGGCCAAATGACAAAGTAGTGAAGAGGGTGCATCACCAAAACCCCAGAGGGAAACGGCTCAAGGGCAGACTTAGGCTTAGATGGATGGATGATGTGGAATCCAAGCATGGAAAAGAAAGGCATCAGTTAGGTGTGAGTGAAAGGACGTGTTGAGGATGTATAAGTAAGAGTAGCTAAATCCTTCACAGGAATATGACAGATACATTTTTATTCTGCATTCAACAAAAACCTGGCCAACTGTCCACGATGAAAATACAAGGCAATGACATGAACATAGAACAGCCATACGTAACCATTTATCTGACAACATACGTAACAATTTATCTGACAACATACGTAACAATTTATCTGACAACAGACTCATTAGGCCAACACATTTCTAAACTTCCTGCCATTAGAAGAGAAAGAAAACAGTTGTTATTTTAGTAAGTCCAAACAAATTATTATCTTTCTGGTTTCCCTAGTTAAAGAGATGCATTTAGTTAATGAGATGCATTTAGTTAAAGAGATGCATTTAGTTAATGAGATGCATTTAGTTAATGAGATGCATTTAGGTAATGAGATGCATTTAGTTAAAGAGATGCATTTTAGTTAATGAGATGCATTTAGTTAATGAGATGCATTTAGTTAAAGAGATGCATTTAGTTAATGAGATGAATTTAGTTAATCAGATGCATTTAGTTAATAAGATGCATTTAGTTAAAGAGATGCATTTAGTTAATGAGATGCATTTAGTTAATAAGATGCATTTAGTTAAAGAGATGCATTTAGTTAATAAGATGCATTTAGTTAAAGAGATGCATTTTGTTAAAGAGATGCATTTAGTTAATAAGATGCATTTAGTTAAAGAGATGCATTTTGTTAAAGAGATGCATTTAGTTAATGAGATGCATTTAGTTAATGAGATGCATCTAGTTAATGAGATGCATCTAGTTAAAGAGATACATTTAGTTAATGAGATGCATTTAGTTAATGAGATGCATTTAGTTAATGAGATGCATTTAGTTAATAAGATGCATTTAGTTAAAGAGATGCATTTAGTTAAAGAGATGCATTTCTTCTTCTTCTTTATTTTGAGGGCCCACGATCAATGAATTGATCATTCTGGCTCCTACGTTTCAGAGGGGTTTGCGATGTTACTGTGCATGGGTTTCAGTGGGATGCTTCACTGGTTGCAAGGGCGACTCAGCATTTTTACTTATGCCCTTCTACTTATGCCCTTCTATGTCATTTAGTTAATGAGATGCATTTAGTTACGGCTGCATACTTTGTAAGTAAAGAAAACTTTGTTTGCCTTTTTTAAAAATATTTCTTGACATAAAAATCTTGGCATGAGCTCTTGTCTGTTCAAAGATAACATTTTAAAAATATTTCTTGACATAAAAATCTTGGCATGAGCTCTTGTCTGTTCAAAGATAACATTTTAAAAATATTTCTTGACATAAAATCTTGGCATGAGTTCTTGTCTGTTCAAAGATAACATTTTAAAAATATTTCTTGACATAAAAATCTTGGCATGAGCTCTTGTCTGTTCAAAGTAATATTTTAAAAAAAATATTTCTTGACATAAAAATCTTGGCATGAGCTCTTGTCTGTTCAAAGATAACATTTTAAAAATATTTCTTGACATAAAAATCTTGGCATGAGCTCTTGTCTGTTCAAAGATAACATTTTAAAAATATTTCTTGACATAAAATCTTGGCATGAGTTCTTGTCTGTTCAAAGATAACATTTTAAAAATATTTGTTGACATAAAAATCTTGGCATGAGCTCTTGTCTGTTCAAAGTAATATTTAAAAAAAAAAATTTCTTGACATAAAAATCTTGGCATGAGCTCTTGTCTATTCAAAGTAACATTTTAAAAATATTAAATGTTGTTTGTTAAAAGGTCGTATTTTATAAATGTTGATTGTAGTTTATTATTGAGATTATGCTTCATGCTTTTTCTTTTTAATTCCCACAAGCTTTGTATCTAATCACATCTCAACCATAGTACTGATAGAGTCATCAAAGGGAAATAATGCTTAATTACAGTAGTTCCCCATCCCCCCACTCAAAATACATCAATCATTCATAGCAATCATTCATAGCAATCATTCATTTTCTGATCAAATCCTGCCAAGAAAATGGCTTCCTTGACCCATGGAAGTAACCTTTTTTTTTTTTTTTTTTTTTTTAATTTTTTCATATTTTTTTTTTTTTTGTTTGAAAGTAATTATAACGCATTCGACAAACGTTACAAAAATTAGTATAAGATTTAGAGATGTTATACATGTATCATCATGTTATTCTATATGTAGCTGTACTAGTATAAATGATAAATACCTTGATGAAAAGGGACAAGAATAACTCATTACTGTCGCCGGAGGCACTCTTTGCATTTTTGATTTTGTCCATACAGGAGTCCATTTGTTTCTGGTAGTGTTCAGGTGGGTGTGCAGGCCGGGCACAGTAACCTGGAAAAAGCACAAAGATTGACACAGTAACATCAATTAAGAGAGTTGATAAGTTACACCAATAACTTCCTAACAACCTAACCTTGGAGTAAAATTAGGTATTAGACACATGATAATTAGATATAAATTACAAAATTGTTTATAAAAATTATTTTACAGATTAAATTTTTTTTAAAACTCAGATATTTTGTTTTTATTGGATGATACATCCCACCCTCTTCATCACAGATACTTAGGATCGGGCCGTTTGGGACAAATTCTTTCCATCAGGGTGAGGACTGACAGATATAAAAATTCTTTTGTTCCCCAATCTGTACAAATTTACTGGCGTGCTTCTTCTGAAGTCACACATCTGAATGAGACCTAACAAGTCCCCGATTTAGCCAAGAGAACTCACTGAATGGCTGTTTGAAATAATTTATTATAAATGTCTTGAGTTCAAATTGTTTTATTTTTGTGCTAAAATGGATAATGCAATCAAAAACATTTCCATTTATTTGGATCAATAAAAGAATCTTATCTATCTTATCTTATCTTATAATTTAAGTGAATATTTTTCTCACGGCATGCGGCTGCAAGCAACCTGTGGACAAGAATGTCTTGATATCGGCGGATAGGGGAAGAAAAGTCTGTGTAGAAGGGAAGGTTCAGGGAATAGTGGTGGTACAGTGACTTGTCTTGGACTGTGCCTGTACAAAAGTATTGTGATTTCTGAAAATAGACATCTGGTTTTTTGATATTGTGCTTACTTGGAAAATACATACCTGCCAACCTGTGGCATCAAATACTGCACATAAAAAATTGAAAAGTGCCTTTTCATTTCATTACCAATGTTTTGATACCATGCAAACTTTGCTTCTTAATGATTTCTTGATAATATCTTGAATATTTCTTGATGATTTCTTGATGCTTTCTTGATAACTTCTTCATTATTTCTTGATAATTTCTTGATTAGTTTTAAAATCCAAACAAAACGTGTAACTTTTAATTTTATCTGTAAACTCGATGTAATAACAATGACATTTTCAAAAAAAGATCTCTGCCTTTGTATTTATCTGACAGATTATTTACATAATAGGGCTGAGGTAGGATTGAACATAGAGGCCGACCGAAAGTGATTTTCTGATTTCGGCCGAAGCCGAAAATAGGCCGAAAGTTTAAAATGACTTTTGGCCGAAACCGAAAAAAGGCCGAAAGTTTAAAAATGACTTTCGGCCGAAACCGAAAAAAAGGCCGAAAGTTAAAAATGAATTTCGGCCGAAACCGAAGCCGAAACCGAAAATGAAATATTTAGATATTTTGAAATTCGTTCCCGCATACATTTTGCATACATCGAAAATGATGTGGGAAAGTATAAATATTTACATTCTTTTTATAAAAATGAGATAATTGTGAATATTAATAAATAAACATCTAATATAGGGGTCTCAAACTCACGGCCCGCGAGCCATTTGCGACCCGCAAGACGATATTTTGCGGCCCGCTACATGACAGAAAAGTTTAGTGTAAATGCGCCGGCCCGTTTCCCCCATTAGCTATAGCGTGACTCGGCGACGGTGTCAGTCGAATCACACCGACTAGCCTAATTCTGTTTTTTTGTTGTTTTTTTTTGTAATGTTTCTATATATTTTTTAATGCAACAGTGAGTAGGTGGATGAAAGTGAATCCTAGTTCTTGAGAACCCTTAATGATTTTATTGTTTTTTATAAAGGTTGAGCAGATTGTAACAGTTGTAGTCGCTTTTTTGTGGATTACTTGATGAGGCCCACTCTCATTCAGACACTACCTCCTGCGCCCCCCCCCCTTCCCCCCCTGGTGATTTGAGTTTGAGACCCTTGATCTAATGAATACTTTGAATTTTACCATTTTAATATAAAAGTAATTTAAATTGCATTACAATTTTTTTTTAAATTAGTATGTTAGGAGAAAATTTGGCAAAAATTGAGGTTGGGGGGGGGGGAATTAATGCAAAGTATTTTTTTTTAAAACCGGGTCTCTAAAAATTGTGGTTCTAAAATATCGCTTAATTTGTTTTTAAAGATCGTTTAGTTGGTTGTTATTGATCGCTTAATTTGTTGTTTAAGATCGTCCAGTTTTTGTTAATGATCGCTTTATTTTTTCTTAAAGATCGGTTAGTTTGTTCATA